>VXAY01002085.1:351667-438821 GCA_013399855.1 Oxyruncus cristatus
CTAAAACTGAGGGGAATGGGCTAAACCATGACATCTCTCCACCCCTCGGCTCTACGAAATTACATATTTAACCAAATTAAAAATTCTAAACATAGCATGCACTTTCTAATAAACAACCTACAATGAAAATCTCTCTACTAAAAATTAAACAGTATCCTTATAAGTACTTAACTCTATCTTCTATGTTTCTATCACAGCTACAGCACACATTTCACTATTAATGATTTTGTCTGTTTTGTCTGTGCAAAATCTTCCTACCAATTAGCAAAATTTATGGGTTGATAATACTGTGCAGAAAGCACAGGGGCTAAACCTATGACAACTGGATCTATGGAAGATATATCTTCCTGTCTGAATCAGATGAGCCTATTCTGTGCAGAGACCACCTCTTGTTTATTTTTCAACAAATGAAAAAAATAATCTATATTCAGGATCTCAGCACTGACTGTTGTTAACAATTCATTCTTTATAGAAGCAATAATTGAACACCACTTGTTTTAAATGAAATTGTAATTACATCCTCATTATTACACTGGCATCATTTTCTTAGATAACAAGTTTCCTGGAGGTGTAATTCTAACTTCTAATTTTAATGTTAATAAAATACTTAATGCATGGAGACCAGCTGTTGTTTTGAAGTAAAAAAAAAAAGAGTAACATGCAGAATTCACATATTTTGGTCCTATTTCGGAAATGCTAATTGGAATTGTAAGACTTCATAGTCATATGTTAGTGTGAGGTATTCAGCAAAGACAGCCTTTACACCTAGCATGTGTTTACAGTGCCCCTCATGAGAATGGGTGTGAGGCCTCATTCCAGCTCTGGAGTTTTCAATAACTGGGACTTTCGCAGATGTTAACAGTTTATGGGAAAGACCTGCTTTTCACAAACTCTCTAAGGTTCTGTCAGGTAATTGGGGAGCGTCTCTCTTACAAAGAAAGGCTGCAGGAGCTGGACCTGTTCAGCCTGGAGAAGAGATGAGTGAGAGGAGACCACCCCAGTGTCTATAAGTATCTGAAGGGAGGATGTCAAGAGATTAGGGACAGGCTCTTCTTGGTGGTGCTGAGAAATAGGATGAGAGGCAACGAGGAGAAACTGGAAGAGAGGAAGTCCTGCCTGAACATGAGGAAGAACTTCTTAACTGTGCAGGTGACTGAGCACTAGCACTGATTGCCCAGAGAGGTTCTGGAGTCTCCCTCACTGGAGATATTCAAGAACCAGCTGGATGCAATCCTGTACCATGTGCTCTAGGACATCCCTGTTTAAGCAGGAAGATTAGACTGGATGACCCCACTGGTGGTCCCTTCAACTCAGTGAGTTTATGAATAAAAAGTGCACTTCTGTGGCTAGGTTTTACTCTTTATGATGATCGTATTTCTTTGACATAGGTTTGATAAAATCAGGTGTATTACATCCCACTTTATAGCGTAGCTTTGATCAACTCAGTCCATATAGGAAGACCACAATGTTACTGGTCAGCATTCCCCTTGCACTCTGGTACAAGTACAAGCACTGGAAATTATCTATGTCTGTTTCAGGAAAACAATAGATCCCCCTATGTGTCAGAAATATATGAATTCACGTTTCACTTCCTAAGAAAGAAAGTACCTCAAAATCCATGTAATACTAACCAATATAGTAATTTCTGGTGTCACCAAAGAAGGACTTTATTACTGTACAGAAAACTAGTGCAGAGGTAGACTGGGAAGCTTTCAGATCTGAGCCATCCACTTATGGAGCTATACAATACACAGGACCGCATCCAGGATCCACAGCCCTGTTCACAGTCTGCCAGTATGAGACTGCACACTAACAAACGTCTCACAAAAGCTGTCAATCTGCAGCACACCAGAATGAGATCTCTGGCTCACACTGGAAGTATTTTTCTGGCTTCTGTAACTTGGCTTCTCTCAGCCAGTTTTCTTCCATAAAAAAAGTTCCCTTTTCTCTGTTCGCCAGCCATGTTCAGGCTAGCGCCTGTTATTTTTTCCAGTTTGCCCATGTTTCCTGTTACTGTCCCTGAGATACTATTTGTTTTTTCAAGTGGAGATGAAGGAATCTTTCTTTCATTTCCAAATTCTATGATCTTTGCTACAACTCCAGAAAAGCTGCACTTGACAAATTCACAGGCTTCTGAGGGGGAAGAGAAAATAATCAAGCTAAGAGTGGAAATACAGAAGCACAAAATATATTTCTACACTCTAAAAGAGAAGTTTGATTGAGTAATTAAATAAATGTTTCCTTTAGTTTCTTTAATACAAGACATATCTATAAATAGTTGTTTTAATTTTTTTTTTACTTAAATATTCCCTACCTGTTCTTTTACGTGGTAATGACCTCCAAATATACCATTTTTATAATATTTTTTTCAAGTCATAAAAAGAATAAAAAAAAAATCCTTCCCACTATACTGGGGGAAAAAAAGAAGTATAAGAAAATAAACAAAATGGGTACAGGGCTACATATGTGAGTGTTTCAACATTTTCCCAGACTCTCATATCAAACTTATTTCATTTGGAAAACAGAGGCAGAAATAGATTCTATGAAGGTTTGCCATGACAAAACACTTTTCCCTGAAAGTATGATTGCCCACAGAAAAAAGAAGATGCTCCTTCTTTGTGTGGACTTGTAAATTCACTGCCTGAGATCTGAAGCATGACAAAATCAAACAAGAAGAAAGCGGAGGTCTACGGAAGATTTTTAGTTACACATATGTTTGTTCCTGAGACCCAATTTCTGAAACCGTGTAAGATTTCTTATATCTGTAATAGATCCAGCTTGCCTTTGGTAGAGTGGCAACTCCTATTTTTTCACCTGGAAAGCCAGCCTTTCCTTCAAACTCTGACTTAGCTTCTGTTTTATTAAATAAGTGTTTAAGAAATCAAATGAGAGAAAGAAAGGAAGAGTGCAGGAAAAAACACATACACATGTATTTCATAAAATACTGATTTGATCCTATAAGAGAATGAATCCTAAGGTCTTGGGTTGTACTTTTAGCTGTGGAATATGAAACTGTGAAATAACTAGGGAATTTTTGCTGTGTATTTTTATTTGCTTGGAGTTGCTTTACGCTTCAAGAAATAAGAACCTTATGTTGAATATTACTAGAGTGTCATTAGGTTTATGACCTGCAGACATTTGCCCATCTGTTGGGTAGATTAGCTTTCACTGAATGAAACAATAGCAATGCAGGCATAAATGAGTGTATTTTAATTAACCTACTTTTTGTACCCTGAAATTTTCTTGCTCTTAGCACTTGTATAAGTTTAGGCTTTCATATATGCTAGTAAAAACCCTAAACTTTTCTAAACTAAAAATCACTTGAGGAAGCAGGTGCCAATTTTTAAAAATTATTATTATTTTACCAGCTGAAGAGTTAATAGATGCCACAGAATGTGAATTTCATTATAAGTTTAACTGCAAAATGGTGGACATACTAGAAGTTACTGAAGTAAAGAGGATCATGATCCACATGGGAAGGGTCTTAATTTCCCATCTTTGCCTTAAAGTAGATGATACTGAGTAGTAACAGATTAAGAGCCAAGGACTGATACCTAGTTCATGGTGAATATACTCTACTTGTATAAATTTGTGTCCCTGCAGAAGAAGAGCTGAAGCTATTTAAATTTCCTTATCTTCTTCAGAGTTGTAAGTTCAGTCTCTGAGTTTAGTGCAATTTTCCATTCTGCTGCCAGAGACTCTCACTTCTTAGTGCTTTTAATATGAATGGATGATAAACTGAATGTACGTTACACTGAAATAATGAAAAAAATGCCTATTTCTTTATTCACAGTGAAAACTGTTATACCCAAAGTGATATGGGATTCTTCTTTCTCCATTACTGTAAAGTTTTCTCATTTCCTGTTTCATATTAAAGGTCATTCTTAATTAGAAGTTGGTTCCAGAATGGCTCTTCTGCAATTCACACCAAAGATGGGGTAGTTAACCTCAAATAATCAGGTGTTATACTTATGACAGAAATAAAATAAAATTTAAAAAAAAATGTAAGTAAACCCAAATGATTTTATTGAACAGTGACATTCACCCACTGACTTGTGTCTTGACTTTCAAACATGCCTTGCACATATAGATTCTAACTCACAAGTTAAGGCCTGTGATGGCGTAAACCAGGTGAAGCTCCTGGGTAGGCTACACTGAAATCAGCATCTTCCTTGGGCTTGTACTTTTTTTTCTGGTTGAAAGGGTTTAAAAGTGGTGTAGGAAGATTCAGCCTTTGTCAGATTTCAACACAATGCAGATGATTCTGCATGGACTACCTTTAAAAACTGAATTTTCATACACTGGAGTAAAGAAAAATCTTGGACTGGACAGCAAAATATCTTCATTTAAAAAAGCCCCAGTGTTCACCTTGAAAAGGTCAGAGGGCATCTATTTCATGGTTTTCTTAGAGCACTGACCACCCACCATCCAACCAAGCTCTGAGGCTGCTACATAGACTCTTTGAGCTTCTGCAGTTTATTTATGTTAGCCAATTTGTCAATATGCTGAAAGTTGGGATTGACATTATTAATTTTATTTTAAAGCCAAACATTTTAATAATGTCTGATCCAAAATTTTACATTTGGAAGAATAAAACAAATCTCATTTTTAAAGAAAAATTCAGCACCAAGTTTCATCGTAGTAAGTTACAATTTATCATGGTTCAACCCCAGTAGGTATCTCAGCCCCACACATCCACTTGCTCACTTCTCCCGGGTGGAATAGGGGACAGAATTGGAAGGGCAAAAGTGAGAAATATCAGAGGTTGAGATAAAGGTAATTTAATAGGTAAAGAAAAAGCTGCCCATGCAAGCAAAGGAAAATAAGAAATTCATTCACTTACCATTGACAGGCGGCGTTCAGCCACTCCTAGGAAAGCAGGAGTTCCTCACACATAATCGTGGCTTGGGAAGACAAGTGTCATCACTCCCAGTGTGGGTCCCTTCTTCTTCCCCCAGCTCTATTTGCTGTTCTACATGCCCTATGGTGTGGGATATTCCTTTGGTCCGTTGGGGACATCTGTCCCAGTTGTGTCCTTTCCCAACTTCTTGCGCACTTCCAGACTCCTCGCTGGGCAGTGTAAGAAACATCAAAGTCCTTGATTCTGTGTAAGCACTGCTCAGCAATAGCTAAAACTTCATTCTACAATTAGCACTGTTTTCATGATAAGTCCAAAACATACCACCATACAAGCTACTCTGAAGAAAATTAACTCTATCACAGCCAAAACCAGTATAATAAACTACAGTATTTTTGCGTAAGCACATGTTAATAAATACAGAAAACGAAGTATAATTTTGAGTCCAAAATACACAGGGTAAATAATTTCTATAAGCAACAATATTTATTCTCAGTGATCTCAACTAAGTATTTTTTCAGAAAATGTAACAGTTTTTCTCTGGTGCTTAAAGATATATTCTATGTCTTCTCCACCGACGATGTACTATACAAATAAAAAAGAGAAACTTGGAAGTATTACTATGCATTTTCAAATATATCACCAATTTGGTATGGATCTGACTTTACAGTACAACTCATTTGACATAAATTTTTTTTCCCCAAAGCTCACTTTTTTGAACACTGCTTACTTTCAGATATGGTGAAATGCCATTCAGTAGTTGCACCGTTTTTATTTAGATCAGAGATAAAGAGAGAAATTGTTCTGCTGCAGAACTGGTGAGGAATTAGAACTAGACTCATTGCCTTCAAATACTAAGAGGAAATGTTTCAGTGTCTTTCACTGGACCATTGATAATACACAATTAGAGCTGCAATCAATTCCTTAGAAGCTGAAAACATGATCAGTCATTTGGAATGTCCCTTATTTGCTTTCATTCACAGTGTTTTGAACATCACTCAGGATTTAGAATCTAACATTTTTCACTTTCACTCTCCAAAGATATTTAATGCTCCGATTTCACTTCTATGACGCAACTCTGTCTCTCCCTGCCGCACCCAAAATGTGTCCTTTCTCCTCTCCTATTTATTTTAGCTTTATAGCTAGGGGATTGTGCATTTAGGATTAATGATCAAATTAAGAGGTATCCCGGTGGGTGACTTAAGTTAAATATTCATCCTACACCAGTGATGTCTTATTATATCTAATAGAACTGGAAAACTCAATTAAATCTTTACTTGAAGAAGGCTACTGAAGTTTTCCCCAGATTCTTTATAAAACTGACTTGAATCACAGAAATTCTACCTTAAATGAACTCTTTCTCTCACATAATTCCCACCTGCCCTTATGAAACTTATTAGGTGCTTGAGCATTATTCTTAAATTAATATTCCACTTGCCTTAGTTAAAAATCTGGTATTACCAAATATGGGACCAGAAGGCTTTTTAAAATACAGATGAAAAGCCACTTGTTTATTACTCAGGAATTCTACAAATATGGAAAATATTATGTCAATACTGGACTGATTAGCAAACTGGGTTGGTTGGTTGTTTAAACAGAGAATACACTTCTGGTTAGTTTTTTATGACCATTCCTTGAAAATCAAGATGCAGCTCTGCCTGGTAGTTCTTAAAACTTCTATGCGTAGAGTAGCCTTTGACTGAAGGTGCTGTGGGTTCAGATGGATTACAAGTGTTTCTTTTCAAGGTAATCCATGCCTGTTTCATTCCTGGGAAGTGGAATCATTGTGGCCAAGAGATGTCAGTGGACAATGGTGTAAGTCGATGCCACTGAGGTCAAATATGGGTTTGAGTCCAGAGAAGAAAACAGACAACATCTCTGAGCAGGAAGCACTTATGAAAGCATAAGGTTAAACAAAACAGCAAAGGTTTCAGCCACAGAAGTATCAGTTCGAAAACAAAGAGCAGATATTGAACATATTTGAAATGGATGTATGTTAAAAAACATGAATTGATCTAAACAGAGTATCGGAATTTTGCCTTGGACAGAAAAGTAAAGTGCATTTGCTTAAACTGTAGGGTAGCACTAAAGACTGTTATATTCTAATTTGATATATTAGGGTATGCTGAGAGACCAAGGAATTTGCCTAATTTTTGAGATTTCTGAGGCTAAGATTTTTTTACACTGCTAATGTTGGTTTGGTATTTGAAAGTGATTCTCTTTCTTACTAATGGAAAGAAGAAAAAGGATCAAAAGTATTGCAGGTTATACACAAATGAATAAATAAATATCTTGACTTATAAGGAAACTACCTGAGGAATGATTCTTCATAGCTATTCTCCCTATTATGCCATTTAAAATCATTTTTCATTCTGTTTTGCTAAGGTGAACATACGCAGAGGCAATGATATAAATAAGAATAACAAATTTATAACAGATACACAAGTTTTCCTTTAAGCAATAAAAAATATCTCTTAATAGTGGTGTTGCTACAATAACTTAACTATTGTTGGTTGACGTCAAGTCTTACAGAAAGTGTTAATTGGGCATTATACAACATCATTATAACCTGATGGACAACAAAATATATTCCCTTGGTTTAACAACCACGTTAGATGAAATTCTAGATGTGTGTTTTGGAATAAATGGCATTACAAGGCTGAAAGGCATAATGGAAAATTCAGAGGATTGTTTTTCTTTTGCTGTTTTTTCTTTATAAGTATCTCGGCATAAAATGTGATTGTGTTAAGGATGCTTTGGAAGCAATTTCAAAGCTATAACTACATTTGAAAGGGAAATAACTTATAGTTCAAACAAAGAAGATCTCCCTATTTGCAAAACAGTAAGTGCCTCCTCTTTAATAATACCTTGTGTAACTTCTCCCTCTGCTATCCTCAGTTCTGTCCTTGGCAAAATGCAGTCCATCTTCAGAGGGCACATGAAGAAATTAACCCGCAAAGTATTCAATTCAACATCGACCAAAAGCATGTGAATAAATTGAATGCATGAATGCACCCTTAAACATAAGACTTTTATATATATATATAAATAATATAATATGACAATGGCTATATGGGTCTACCCTGGACATTGAATAATTTACTCCTTAGTTCAAAATCTTCTGTGGACCTCAGCTGGTTCTTTGAATTTTGAGTGGAATGGGAGAAGCAACACAAGGCAAACATGAGAAATCATAATAGTGAAGTATTCAGCAAATCCCAGAGGACACAGAAAGAACCTATACTAACACTTCTTCTTTTGAAATGCACATAGATGTTCTTGATCACAAAATACTACAAACCATTCCTTTTCCACAAAAATTCAGACATCTTACTGTTCCCTTCCCTCTACAGTGACAGGATTCTCTGCAGATGAATAAAGAACCAGCAAGTCTCTTTAAACCTGTGAGAAAAAGAGAAATTTTACTTTGAAAATATCAGTAAATACTACTGTGCTAACAGCACAATGACCAATCACTTCTACTCAACATATGTAATTATAGAAATTTTATTTGAAAATTAATAGTCAAATGGAGGGGTATATTAAAAACTGGAGAAAGGGACACTGATCCTGGGAATGCAAATACTTGTTCAGGAGTACATTCCAGCAAAATTCCTGTAAGTTTATCAATAGATAGATAAAATAAGAACAGAACAAAAGTAGACTAGAAGCCTCAGTTTATAGAAACAAATTTAAGTGAATTCCTCAGTAAAACTGCCACTGTCTTACTTGAGAGTTTGTATTCTCATCTGTAGCGTAAAACTTCGGCCACCAAAGAAGAGGAAATCAATGTGAACTTTGATTAGTTAACTCTTAAGCCTTTTGCAAATCTCTGCAGCCTAAGCTACCCTTTTAATTGTAAAGATATGACATTCAAAATAAAAACATAATCATTATTCAAGAATCAAAAATGTCCTTTCTTTCCTTTCTTCATTTTTAGTATTATAGTATTACTTTGGCAACCTATTGATAAGCTGTTGATTTCCTCTAAAAATCATGGAATAGGTTCCATCAGGTCTGAAAGTCTCCTGGGTTTAGACAGAAACCTTGTTAAATCTACATATGCTATACTGTATCCATAACCTTCATTTTCAATGTAAACCCTTCGACGTATTCTAAGAGATATGTTACTGTTTTCCATATTGTTTGGTTAATGAAGTGACACGTGAAGAGACAGTGAAAAGCAGTTAATTATAGCCTAGTTCTAAATTTCACTTATTAAAAAAAATTAGTCCCTGCAGTCTGATTGTAAACAGTCAAATATTTTCTCCTCTCTGCTGCATACTGAGCAGTGAAAGCTGTACAATTAAAATCTCCAGCACAGAGTGATTCTTTAGCTCAGATGAAATCTGAACAGAAAGTGTATTTGATGTGCATTAGATTATTGTGTTGTTTACGGCAGTAAAAACAGAAAGTTTATTTAAGCAAATGTCAATCAAAACTCATAGAAATTTGAATCTGTGCAAATGCAGATACATTCAAATAGGATAGCGGAACCATTGCTCTAATAAAATGACAGGATGACGTATTTGTCCAACCACGTATTTAACAGGAACTGCTCAAGACGTGTTTTTAAAATGTCTTTTGAATTTGGGAGAGTTACTGTTATTTTTATCCTTTAAAGAGATTCCCTTATTTAAACAAACTGAGCCACAAAATTTTACCAATAACCACAGTGCTCCCTTTTTACCCACATTTACTTCTGAACTCATCCAGAATGCATTTGCCATTCAAAGTGCTGCAGTCACCTCCTAACATGTCAGGAGTCGAGTCCCTGGAATAATGCTGGGAGAACTATGGTTTAAGGAACCAGCAGTTCAACCACCTTAGGAAGGCTGCCTCTGTTGGGTCACAGATAAAGCAGTTTCCTCACAGGTATTAATAAATTTGTACATGTAGATTGTTAATAGAAAAGAAAAAGCAGATTATTTCATATGAAGAAATTTGAAAGAAATGTGAAAACAATGTTTGAGTCTTTGTGAAAAAGCACAGTCTGTTAGCTCAGATCCATCTTAGGGAGTGGTACCATTACACTCTGTGCATTACAAACCAGACATCCAGCGGAGTGCTCATAATTATGAGTTTGCATCATACCTCCTGTGAACAGAGAAAAAAATTGTTAAACACATACCAAATCTGTATTAGCGGTTTTGTTTTCTTTGCCAAGTTGAAATAATTAAAATAAAAAGGATTTTGCACCTCATTAATTCCTAATCATTCCCTAGAGTTACTGTTTTGTTTTGGGTTTGGACTTTTTTTTGTTTATTTTATTTTATTGAGTTTTCATTTCATTATGAAAGGTGTCATACTTTGACAGGTTAGATCAAAGTTAAGGACAATCTATATCAAATTGGTTTTTCCTCATTGCATTGTTTTAAATACTAACATAAATAGCAAAATTACTCTTAAATATTTTCAGTCATGAAATAGTAGCATCCTTTTTGTCAACTGTATGTACCTGTGATTGCCCATCAAGCAGAATACTGAATAAGTGCCTGCTACAGGAAAAAAACCCTGAACAGTCCTACTAGTCTGAACTGGTTTAATAAATTATTTATGGAAAATGTTATGCCGATGCCTATTGGAATAACTTCGCGTATTTAAAGTTTGTCCTTGAAATCCACCTTGAGGATTCTTAAATCTACTTCTGTGCAGTCATAGGAGTTCCTTTTCTAAAGTATCAAAGGTAGTTTTTTACACACAGGAGACAGTGTCTTTCAACATATTGTTTTAACAGTGATTTCATTTACAGTATCTCTTCCTTGATTCATTCTGAGTCTATAAAAGGAATGCTTAATAGAACAGAACACAACATATTTTGAAGACCCAACTTATTTGAAATTGCTTTAAAATCAGGCATATGTTGCTCTTGGGTTTTTCTAGTCTCAGAAGATCATTACTAGAAGTTTTCCATGTAGAAAGGACAGTGCAAAAGACAACCCATGTCAATTCCTAACCCGCAGAAATTATTTATTTGTAGAAATGTGCCTGTGTTGGAAAGGTGAGCCTTAACAGCTGTTTGCAAATTAACTGCTTTTTTTTTGGCCGATGGTCACTCAAACCCATTTCAGAGTTTCCCTGAATTTGCCCAGGCTATTTGGATGAAATGATCACACCCCTGCATTCCTTTACAGGTCTTGGAACCAGCACCAGTATGTGAGAGGTTAAGGTAACAGCCTGAGTGGGCTCTTATGCCTCTTTATCCTTGTCTGTTGTAAATATTTAGGAAAAACTTAAAAAGCCAGGTAAATGTATATGCTATTCATATAATCCTCAGCTTAGTTTGGAGTTGAGTAATATTCTCACTTCATCTATCAAGGTCACTGTCAAGATTTAGCCCTTGATTTCTGCACTGTTTTTATCAACCCATGAATTTTGCTAATAGGTAAGAAGCATTCACATAGACAAAACAGATTTTCTCATTGACACGGGGATTAATATTAAAATTTATTACTACACGATAAGAACTAAGGGAATACTTATATACACAACTCTAGCTTGTTTTAATAATAACAAACTTACATATTTACAAATACCACCCTTCCTTCTCTTCCTCAAAACAGTCCAGAGGAAGAAGGAGAAGGAAAAGTCTTTAAGGTAACAGTTCCAAATCACTGCAGCTTGAAAATCTCTCTCTCTCTCTCTCTCTCTCCATTGGAATGCAGAGGAGTTTGCCTCCCACCTCTAGCCACTTGTTCACAGCTGCTGAGGGTTTACCATGTCATCACCACGGGGTCTAAGGCTCCGTGGAGGTTTCTTCCACAAGGAGTTTCAGGGGGTTTTCCTTAAACTCACCACCCCTCGCTGGGTCACAGGAATTCTGGGTTTCTTTTGGTTCAGTCCATATTCAAGAACACTTTCTGATGCTATGCTTCTGCTGATCCAAGAAGTCTTCTCTTTTCTTCCCTGGAATTCTTCTGACTTTCTGCTTTTGGCCAGATGCCCAATCTTGGCTCTCGGCCGTGGCTGGCCACTCCAACTGGCCACCACTCCCCCACTTGCAGTGAAAGGGGTCATCCTGCCATCATACCCGGTCCGAAATTCTCACTTCATCTATCAAGGTCACCCTCAGCTGAGCTGAGTGAGGATTGTGACACTCAAACCATACCTCTGCTCAGGTGAAATTTCCCAGCCGTGGTACGTAGTGTGTGATCATAGGCCTAATTCACAAAACATTGACCAATTTCCTGGATATGCCATGTGGATATGATGTTGGTCTGGAGCACTTAGATATAAAACAACCCTCAATTCTTCTTTAAAAGGTTTCAGGGATGGAATGATAACCTTGAAATGTCTCTCATCTTCCATCTTTGATAGGAAGTCCGTGTCAAGTAACATTGAGGCAACGATAAAAGTGGAAGAATTATACCACTTTCTCATAATAAGATCAAGGATATTTATTAGGGAAAATGAAACAGTTGTGAATTGTGACTCCCTCTCTCTGCTATGTCATCTAAATGGTTATTTTCTAAGCCATGGTAGATAATGCATGTTCAAGTGAGAAGGGAAGGGAAAGAAAGGGAAGGGAAGGGAAGGGAAGGGAAGGGAAGGGAAGGGAATTGCAAGTATGAAAATGTAGTTTTTCTCGATTTATATAAGACTTCTAGATTCACTGACAAGCTGTCATCCTTGGGGACTCATAGACTACCCAGTAGGTGTGAATATCTGCTTGTTATCTGAAAGCAGAATTCAAAGGTTCCCTTGGGGACAAGAGAATGAATATTCTGAGTTGCTTGTTACATTGTGTATTTTACCTGTCATTCCAATGGTAAACACCACCAGACTCCACATTTCAGCAGTTTTTCCAGCTGATTCAAACAGCTACTAGAAGATTTTCTTCCCAGCTGATAGCTGATAAAACCCAGGTATTAGTCTCATCAAGATAATTAACTGGGGGTGTATATTTTGATAAAATAAGTTGAAGCAGTAATATGAATAAGAACTTAACTTGGCTGTGAAGTGGATAACCTTTGTCCCAGTTACATTTCCACAAACAGACTATTTTTTTTTTTCAATGGCTTAGCTAGATAAGTTATGTGGGAATGAGAGAATCCAGGAAAGAGAGGGAAGTAATGAAAGAGGAGCTGGTAGGGTAAGGAAAAGTACATGCATCAAACTGACACCAGGCTAAGAAAGGAAGTGGTGCTTTGTTTTGCAGATGGGAGAAGTGCATCAGCTATGCACTGTCAAAACAACATATGAGACTGGAATTTTTGCCGAAGTATTCCTTCTCAGAGTAGTTATTTTAGATCTGGGATCCAACTAGAACAATGCTGGCTCGCAGAAAAAAAACCTAAAAAAACCAACAACAAAACCAGACTACTGAGGACTGCTGTTGCAGGTACATCATGAAACACCTGACCTCTACCCAACTAGAAAACTCTTAAAGCAGATATTACTACCATAGAGATGCAATTTAGAGGCACAAAAAATGCTGTGAGGGGGAGGGAATCACATTTATCTTTGGATTTTTAACACTAAAATTTCCTATATACTTCAAGGACTACTAAATCAGGTTTTCTTGTGCCATTTAGTACACGCTTGAACAAACAGTACAGAAGTCTTCCCAGGTGAAAATGTTTTATTTTTGGACTGCAAGATCAGATTCTTGTTATTGTTTAATTAAAACCACTCGCTTGTAATGCAATAGTATCATCTACAAACACTGTAATGCAGCTATGGTCTGCAATTTAGCATCTTCAGAGTCCTTTGTGAGAAGATAAGCAGAAAATTGTTACCAAGGATAATTAATAAATCTGTGAGACCTCATCTTTATTTCTTCTTGCCTTTTTTTGGTTTTTAGAGTTTCTGGTACATCTGTTAATGAAGTATCTTTAAAGCAAGGTAAATGAATTTTGCCTAAACAAGCAAAAAATTAAATCTTTCCTTTAACAGACTATTCAGATCTCAGTCACCCAGTTTGGCAGTGTCCAGAATCACCTAGTTAATATAATGCCAATAGGCAGTGTATGTTAGCTCTGTTTGCAAACCTGCACACTGGAAGTCAGTGGTCAAAAAGTGTATATAATTATGCACTTGTGAACATCCCATTTTGAACTCACCAAGCTTTTTGTTGCCTTATTCAGTACAGTAGAGGCTATTGTTTGTTTTAGGTAGACTTCAAAATGTGTGAAATTTGCACTTCTTGAATCATGTAGTTGTGGTCCCAGTACACTTTCATTGATTATGCAAAGGAATTTTCTTTCCTTTCTGTTCTGGAACTGGGAAAGAAATACATGAAGCTTTTCTTGCCTCTTTGCTTTTTATGCCTTGTTTTTTTGTTTGTTTTTTTGTTTGTTTGTTTGTTTTGTGTTTTGTTTTGCTTTTTGTGTGTGTGTTTTTTTTTTTTTTTTTTTTTTTTTTTTTTTTGTTTTGTTTTTTNTTTGTTTGGTTTGGTTTGGTTTTGGCTTTGGTTTTGGTTTTTTTCCCAGAATGAACCTGTACAGTCAATTGAATAATATCATTCATTGTTTAAATATAATTTGGAATGGTTCTTTTTCCTATTCCTTTGTCCAAAGGTTTTAGAGAAAAGTTATGAAAAAGATTAATAAAATTAGTTTTAGGCAATTTATGTTTCCAATAGAAATGGTACTTTAGACTTAAAACCAGGATTTTCAAATGGAACTGCTATCTCATATCTGTGTGCTTGTGCATATGTATGTATATGTATGTGTGTGATTCCTTTCAACTAGGCTTAGTTGATTAAACACACAAATTCATGGCAGTGGATGTTAATACATCATTGTAATTCATGTTGTAGAAGGCAGTAGATGAAACTTCACTCTGTTCCCTTGTGTATTATTAAATACTCCATCAAAATCTATATCAGTCCACAGCCTCCTCCTCCTATTCCCAACAAAAGAAAGCAAAACTCTTACCAACACCAGAGCATGAAGCTACGCAAGCTACTCACCAGTTTTAGATAATCAAGACCAGAAGTAAGAATTATATACTTCACAAAAACAATAGAGCACAGAGTTGAGCAAGAAATAGAATATTATATAGAGGTATTAGACTATTATATATAACTATTTCGAGCACTGGAGTGTGAAAGTGCTGAATGTACCTCAGGTAAAGGCTAATAATGATTAACTTATGGTAGCAACTTGTCTTATGAGAAATGATTTACTCTGCCTTATAAAGCTGTGGAACTTGATCTCCTCAAATATGCCTGCATCAATCTCTATTGGTAAAGGAAACAAAGCCTGTATGTTCCATTTTTCTGACTCTTAATTCCTTCAAAATACAGATACTTACAGGCTTTAGGAAATTTCACAAAAATAGTTGGAATTTGTTATGCATTTCTTTCATTCTGTCTCTTTTATACATGGAAATATCTCCTCAGCTTCTCTGTACTGTTCCAGAATGTCATCTTATTAGATAGGTTATGCTCAGTCTTTATCAGGACTGTGTTATAGGAGAGACATATTTAAGACAGGAAATATGTATTTAATAGTGTATAGGGGTAGGAGAACTTATTGTATATCTCTAATAAATCTGCATGTTCATTGGTAGATAGTTGAGGAATTTCTATAGAAACTGGTTCTTTGGAGAAGCATCCTCCTGCAATAAACAGGCACACAGAGGTCACGGCTTGCGGGACAGGGCAGAAGAGCAATCTTGCTCTCCTCATGAAAAAGCAGTGCCAAATGAGCAAGTGGAAGTGCTGAACCAGCACGACTTGTCTGCCTGCCAGGAACAGATATTTTGGTGCATTGCCAGGTTGACAAATGCTGAATTGCTCTTGGCCTGTGAAGGTGGAGGGAAGTAACCCAAACATAGGTTAACAGAGCTGGCATGACTCAGAAATAAGAGAGGAGAAGACTGGCTCGGATCCAGGTGCAGCAATACCAGGGTGAATGAAAATGGTGAAGAAATGCAGTTTGTAAGTCCATACATGAAACTTTTGCCTTGGAGCCGGTGTTGAAACCATGTCACAGCATGAGCTTTGAGAGATACTGTAAGGATCACTGTTCTTTATGATCACGCAGTTGAAGTCCCCATAATACATCCTTCCAGTGAAAGAGCTTAATCCCAGTTTTTCACTACCTTTCCCTCCAGCAATGATATTAAAATGTATTAAATATAACTCTGCCTCCCCACACAACCTTTCTGCTGCTTTAGAACTGTCTTTTGGTTGGCAACACTAAGCAGATGTGCAATGCTGTTGCAGGCTGCCTGGAATTGCTGCCAGGCTCCTGCACACATGGCAAACAATGCAATCCTCATGATATGAGCCCTTGCCAGCTCACACATGTGTTGTGAACCTCAGTTACAGAACTACATTAAAAGCCCCCTAGAAATCTCTGGATGAAAATAATTCTGGAGTAATGAAATCATGATTTCCAAGATGCAAAGTAGTGTGAATAAGTCTTGTTTAGCTGGGACAAGAGGAAACAGCCCCAAGTTGCACCAAGGGAGGTTTAGATTGGATATTAGGGTGACAATTCCTCACAGAAAGGGTTGTCAGACACTGGAACAGACTCCCCCAGGAAGTAGTGGAGTCACTATCCCTAGAGGTATTTAAAAGGTGTCTAGATGTGGCATTTAGGGACATAGTTTAGTAGTGGACTTGGCAGTGTTGAGTTCCAACCTGAACAATTCTCTGATTCTATGATTTTGATCATAAAATATCACCTTAAAGCTATCAAATTATTTTACCTACTGAAGTTTGCAAACCTCTTTTTCTTTTCTTTTTTTTTCTTTTTTTTTTAATTATCTCTTTCTGGAAGTGACAGAATTTAAGCTGGAAAAGTAGCAAGAAGTAACATCTGTAAAAGTTCTTCTGTTTTAATAAGCGAAAACATTCATGGTTTGGGAGACCCAATTTCAATTTGTCCCTGCCCATGGTAGTGTGGGCTGGCACTAGATGATCTTTAAGGCTCATTCCTACCTCTTCACGTTTTATGACTCTACGAATTCCCTTTCTCTGCTTGATGGATTTTCAGTCTGTATTTGAAGTTTCTGAATAGGGTTCAAACTGTTGTAATTGTAGTAGTCCGCATGGGCTTCTCTTGGTCTCTATTAATGCTATTTTCTCTTCTAAATGAATATTCAATAGTAGAGGGAGTGAAACTGTCATCTCCTAAGTCAGAAACCTACAATTAGCACAGAGTAGCATTTTTATGTTTTGAGTATTTGCGTTCTTTTTCGGGGGTGGAAGGGTGAGTGGTGGAAAGCAGGGAATATTAATTTAGCAATTATTAATTTGAAATTATGACCTTTTTATATTCTCCATGAGCTGTTCTACTTTCTATAAAATTATTTAAGTGCTAATAATGATTTTCTGGGAAACGTGGCACTTGAGTATAACATCTGCTCTGGAATATATTTATTTTTTTGTAGGAGTGGAAAAGTATCAAGAGATTACACTGAATTAGATTATCATTTAGTGGTCATAGTTCAGTGAGTCCCTAGAAATCAAGAAATTGTGGGTTCAAATTAACTCAGGGGGAATAAAAATTTGAATGATGCTCCTCCCACTGTGATAGCATTCCCAACCTCTCTGTCATTTAACCATAAACACTACTGCTTGCAGCAGTTTTGTGAAATCAGCTCTTCATTTTTTTCTCTTTTCATGTCTACTCTGAAACGAAATATTTTATTTTGGCTCAGAGGAAAGCAATTTCATCTCAGTCCCATTTTGGGAAGGAAAACCCCCAAACATTTCAGGTTTATTCAATCCATTTTTTTCTAATTGGGTTTCATCAGGCAGTGAAGTAGGAGAGGGGGGAGGAAAAGGAGCATAAGTGATCTGTGTGCCCCAGTCTAATTCTCTGAAAAGGGATTTTTTTTCTCCTTACAGGCTGAGAAAACAAAAGACTTATTTATCTATTTATTCAGAACAGGAACAAGGATGAAAATCAACACACAGGAAAAATTGCTGCTTGGATAAAGAAAGTTCTATTTACTTCCCCACATGTAGTACTGCCCAAATTCTTTTACACAGTATACCTGAAATCCTTACAGTGCTTTGCAGTGCTCTGTCACTAAATTGTAAATACAGAGGAAAGAAGAAAAGCAGCACTAACAGACTAAGGCAGCAGTAATGAACTGTGGAGTCAAACTGCTGATAACAACAGGAGTTTAATATTAGCCATTAACCTCTACAACATCTCTGCATTCAACTTGGAACAAGCTCTCAGAAAATATTACCTTCTCTATTGATATGCAGCCTGGGAGAAATATTCGCTTCTGAAGTACTTGCAATTACAGATTCTACTGTTGGTTAAGACTGTTGAGGACAAAAGAGCTAAAGTGATTGGGAAAATTAAAATGTAGGAATGCTCCAAAATTTTGCAAGCAATTTTTTTTTTTTTTTTTTGTGGAAGGGCTTGTCACTGCTGTGCAGACACCTAGTTTCTCCTACAGAGACTGCAGGTCATCTTCAATAGTAAAAGATGGATTTCTGAACTGCAGGAGGCAGGGAAGTGCACGGCTAGCTGAAAATCCAAGCAAATCTCAGCGTTAACTGTGTAACTAAAACTGAATGTGAGCAAGTACAAACTACCCCCACTTCAGGGAAAACACATTTTTGGGAGTGGCAGGGTAAAAAAAGAGAGGGAGACTAAACATTTCCTTCAGTATCATGTTTTAAGTAGCTCTGGATCAAATTTTGAAAAGACCATTGCTAGTTCATATGGTGGCTCGAGTTTCCATAATCAGAGGTGGCCAAGTTTGTCAGGAAGAGGTGACGTATTTTATTAAATAGAGTTCACCCTTTACCAGCTTTATCAGACAAACTTCTGGGAACACAGTCTGCAGTACACACCAGTTGCCCTAATACAACAAGGATAACAAAAATGAAAAAACAATATTGGGTCCTGCCAAACACTACCTTGCATTTATCTTTAGATCATTGGGGATACAAATAACATTATTGCTATGAAAATAATCCCCAAGGTGGGGTATTTTTTTCAGTTTTGGAATCTCTCACAGATCTAATTAATTGCTCTGGATACACTTACCTGTTTGAACCTTTATTATGCCTACTGCTCAGTAAATCCAGATTCCCCAATCTCAATGCTTCTGAAAGACTGGAACTATATGCATGGAATTATCTGTTAAAATATGTGCAATATTCAAACTTCCTTTAAGTCCCTTTTGTTCTGAAATTTTATGTTCAATATGTAGAACCAGAGTAATATGTGGTTCTTTCATTCTGTGAGTATTTGAAAGCCTTTCTCCAGCACTAAGGGTCTTTGACAGGGGTTTTCAATATCTCATAACTTTCCCATCTTAAATCACTGCAGGATTTTAATCATTAAATGTAAATAAATGTAAATAAAAGAAATAAATGTAAATAAAACAACAACAAAACCCCAACAAAAACCTGTCCCCTGGAAATGGTGCCTTGATTTTGTGATGCAATTAATTTTTAATTAATTGGTAATGTAAGCACTACTCCTAGCCTGTCATCTTAGGAAGTTCTTTTCAAGATAGGTCACAATATGAAAGGAAAACTAATGCTGGCCTTTCAGCATGACTAAGCTTGTCTATATACTATTTCTTCTTCTCCAGTTAATTTCTGTTCTTTGGGGGGCAAGGATGGAAAATTGTTTGGAATGCTGAAAAAGTGGGAAAAGTCGTCAACAGGAGTTGTTGGAAGCAGAAAGAAACTGAAATTAAAAAAAAAAAAATTAAACAAACAATCCCCAAAACCCAAGAAAACAAAAGCTATGTCCTTAGCAATATATCTATATTTATCCATCTCATGGATTTAATTGAATTGTGTGCCTTAGGCTTAGATATAGGAAAAAAAAAATCTTAAATTCCAAAAACAAAAGCCCAAACCAAACAATTACCATAAAATACTGTTTTCAAATTTTGAAATATTAGGGTTCCTCACTGTATTAAATGGTGGTTCTTCACCACTGTTTCTTCTCTTAATATCAGCTTTTTTTTATTTTTCTGTCCTGTCAAGAGAAAAGAGTTTTATTTCAAAGGCTACTTCATAGACCTTTGAAGACTCTGTCTTCTAAATGATACTGATTTGTCTCTGCCATTTTTTTGGCTAGTTGGGATTCCTTCCTAAGCTAAGTTTTGCCTACCTGAAGGATTTTATTGATAACCATAAGCAGTCTACTGCAACATCTATTTTAATCTTCCATCTTGCATATTTACAAATAGACTATTTTTAACTGATCCAAGTTAAAATAATGCTATGGCATTAGGCTGTCCTAAAAAAATGAAAACAAGATTTAAACCAATAATGATGTTGGGAATCGTCTCATGTGCCTTCACCTTTTTCATCCTAAAAATTCTCAAATTTTGTAGTTTTTCCCGCTGAATGAACAGAGTATTAAACCCAAAATCAAACAGTAGCATACTAGGGCTTTCACAATCACAAGAGTCAAAGAGCTGCAACTTTAAAAAAAAGTCCAGTATTTAAAATATTGAGGTAAACTAAAAGACTTTGCACTATTTTGAATGTGATGTATACCATATTGTCAGGACAATTTTGCTATTGGGTGTAAGGCTTGGTGCCAGTTGTTCAGATTCTTTAAAAATAGTAAAAAAAGGGAATATCATTCTCTTGGGCAAAAACTAAACTAACACAAGACAGTATGAAGGATAATGAAAATCTGTTAGTTGGCATGTTTATGATACATCGAAAGCACAATAGCAAATATAAAAAGCCACTTCTACATGAAAAATTTATGCACTCTTGCTAAAATAGTATTTATATTTTTAGATCTCCAGGAAATGCAGTCACCAAGCTGATGATACAATCACAACGCTTTCCATTTTGATGTCTTAGTCAAAACATTATTTCTTTTAAAGAAATAAAACTTTTCGTGTCTCTTTTCTGGATTCAAAAAGGGTGACTGCTGCTTACAAAGACCATGAGGTGAGATAAAATTCCAGTGGAAACCTGTCAATGCACACCTGGATCATATGACTGATAGCCGAGGAAATGTGTGACAAGGTTCCATTCATATCTATCCATTTCCCACTATAAATTATCAGTTTCCTATAAATATTTCAGAAAACAAGGCTAATGTAACAGGTAGAGGTTTCAGCAGCTTATGCACTGTCTTCTTGCTACTTCTTTCTCCCAATACCGTCTCTCCCATGCCAAGTTATTTATTTCATTAGCTATCCTTTCCAAAAGTTAATAACAATAAAAAAATTCTTGTGTCAGAAGCCAAGAAACTGCTTGGAATGTATAAGTAGAATTATTTTTTTTATATACAGGCCAGAACCATATCCCAATCATATGCTATTGTTCTAATTTGATTAAAAGACTTTAACATGCAATTTTTTTGCAAGACTGATGCTGAAGATTATTACAGCAGCAGAGCAGTGTCATTGAGGGTGATGAACTATGTAGCAATTTGAAAAAAGGAAGTCACTACAATGAGTATAAGGTACCATGGTTTTTCAAACCTCAAATCAATGCTGTTAAAACCAGACATGTTTCTCTCTCAGCCTGCTTCTTTTTTTTGGCATTTTAAAATATTTGTTTGTCTTTGTTTTAATCCCCCTTCTAATGAGGGTCCTTCCTATACCTCTACATCTTTGCCTCTTCAGGTTGCTTTTCTTTTCTCTTTCCTTTTATCACCATCTTCCTTGTTCTCTCTCTTTATACTTCTACTTAGCAAAGTATAATAACTGTAAACTCTTCCTGCAAGTCACCATTACCTTTCAGCAGATGGCACTGTTATTTAGTCTAACTAGAAGGGCAAGATAATTAATTTAAACCCCCTTCTTAAACAATAAAATATAAACTCCTTTTTGACTGCATTTCCACCTTACAAACAAAATTTACAAAATTACTGAAAAATTTTACAACATTATTTTCAACATGGATGTGATAAAAATGTGTGCAGATCTCCCTTAAAGGGGCCCTGGAGCCATTTAAAAAACTGTTTCTCTTCTTAGCAAACAAACTTGGGGGTGAATTTATAGCGTGTATGTGGCAGCATTGCCCTGCAACACTGATTTTTTTGGTGTGCTGGCTTATCTGTATCTACAAAGGACTACATGCATGAGTGCAGTGTCCCTGCCTGCGTGTGGTACAGGCTCAGTCTGGCCCAGGCAGCCCGCCAGGGTCTGCACTGCAGGTTCCCACAGATGCCCAGGGAGTACAGTAGAGAAGGAGCAAGTGCTCTGCCAATGCTGTCAGAAAAACATGCAACTCCTGTCAGCTCCAATTACAAGCAGAAGATGAATCACATCTCTTAACTCAATCCCCAGTGGCACTCCGGCTGCTGGAAGGCAGCTGTAAGCAGGAGTTTCTCCAGGCTGCTGCCAGACCCACTGTTTTCCCAGAAGCTCCATTCTGAGGATTCCTGAGATGGAAAACCATATTCTGTGAGTTTACTCAGACTGATCCATGCACTTCTACTTGCAGGTTGCTTCCATGATGTTTCTCTTGCAGTTAGCACTGGCTTTTTCACCTCTAATACATCCTATAGCCTTTCAGCTTCAACTGTCTTTCATCTTCTTGCCAGAGCAAACTCCTACCAGTGGAATTTCTGAAATTTTTCTAGCCGTCGGATTATTACCTCCTGTTGTCCTTCCACCATTTGGCAAAGGGCAGGAAAAGTAGACTGGGATGGGAAGCAAAAGTTTGTTGTGGTGTGAACTGGGGACTCCTGGTGATCAGCAATACAGAGTTGAAGGGGCCCACCTTTGGTGTATGCTCATAAATAAGGGACAGCCTACAGGACATTATCATCAACAAAGCTCTCGTAACTTTTCTGGGAAATCTGAGTCGCTGGCTGCTTCTCTGAAGCACCTGTGTGGAACAACAGGATGAACCAGAGGTCTGTGTGAAGTTACAGACTTCAGAACATTCAGATCACACAGACAGGGTGGGACAGCTCATACAGCTGCAGCACTGGTTGGAAAGAGACTCTAGGAAGCATGGCTAGGAAGGTACGGAGGATGAATTGCCTTTTGTGTGAGTAACAGGGATGCATAAAGCTCTGCCTAGACATGGACAATGAGCCAGTCATGAGCTGGATCAAAAGTAGGCTGACCAATGTTGATGATTTTGGGATTGGGTGTCTGCTACACATGACGTGATCAGGATGTAATAGTAGATGAAGCTTTCTTCATGTAGCAGGGAGAATCCTTACTTTTGCCAGCTCTGGTCCTCACAGGGAACTGAAACCACCCTAACATCTGCTGGAGGGGCAACACAGGAGGTTTGGGGAGTGTAGTGGCAGCAACTTCCTAACACAGGTGATCAAAGAGTCAACAAGGAGAGGGCACACTGATAGGTGTGACTCACACAGGAACTGAACAGGGATATGAGGGTTGGCAGCAGCCTGGACTCTAGTGAACATGAGATGGTGAAGTTCAGGATTCTCAGAGGAGGAAAGAAGGCGAAAACCACAATCACATCCCTGGTCTTCATGAGAGCAGAGTTTAGTGATTTCAGGGGCCTGCTTAGTAGAATCCAGTGTAATAGTGTCTGGGAGAAAAACAAAAAACCTGAAACCAACCGACCAACCAACGAACCAAATAAAAAAAAAAAGACTCCAGGAATGTTGCTCGGCTTTCAAGAGTTGCCTACAATGGTCCATCCCAACACACAAGAAATCAAGAAAACAAAGCAGGATGCCCTCTGGGATGAACCAGGATCTCCTGACTAGACTCAAAGGTAAAAAGGAAACATATTAAAGATGTAGGCAGCATTGGGCAACCCAGGAGGAACATAAAGACCAAGTATGCAGGGATAGTGTTATGAAAGCCAAAACCCACTGGGAGTTGAATCTCACAAGGGGGGTAAAGAAAGATTTCTACAGGTGCAGCACCAGCAAAAGCAAGAGCCTTTTCTGCCTTTTCTGTTCACTCTCACCTATCTCAACCCTCTTAAACATTATTGTTGCTTTCAATGTCAGGATCCTCTTTTAATTTCCTTTGCTCCAGCCATCACCTTCCAAGCTTTACAATTTCTTAAATATCACACCTTTTCCTATTTGCCAGTTTAGTTGCATTTTTTCTATACTTTTCATCTCTGCTTCTCATTCCTTTCACAATTCTGACTTTTTCCCTTGACTATAAAGCCACTTTCTACAGGAAGTCATAGTTCCCCACCTTCCAGACATAATTAGGGCAGGTTTTGTACACTATTTGTCTATGATTCATAATATGAGAAAGGAGGGACAGAAGCAAGGCCTGCTTAGATTCTTCACTTTTATTCCTGAAAGATTTACTGCTGCTATTTCCGTGCCCTCCATCACTCTCACACAACTCCTCTCCGTATTTCATGCTTCCTGGTGCATGTCAATGTCCCATCCCCTGTCAATGTATTTCCATCATACATTTGCTGTTCACTGACCAGTACCAAAAGCCTTTCATCCTTCATTCATATTTCTTTAGGTTTCCTGAAAAACTCCTAAATTTCTTCACATTTTTGTCTGCTTGCTTAATAATCAGAAAAATCTTACAAATACTTTACTTCAGATCTGCCTTTCCTATTCATTAATTGATCTCAGCTGTGATTCTGCAAATCTTTTTAGCACAAGTAGCTCATCACAGGTTCCTTTCATCAAGCCTTAATCTTTACTCCAAATGTTGTGTTGCAATTGCTTTCCAGTTTTGCTAAAGGGAGAAAGTTAATGTTGGAAAGCTTCCAAGTGGATCAAACTCAGGAAAGGGTGCAAAAGAGTAATAAAGATGGGAGCAGATGGTGTAGTTGTGTGAATGCTGTGGGAAATATTTAGATTTCAATAAATGTACAAATACTAGGAGAGAAGAAATTATTTTAATTCTGCTAATATTTTTATTTAAACATATTTTTCCTGGTAACTTGGTAATATGAATATCATGTTTTCACAAGGCTGTCATTTAATACCATTAACAAATAGGAGTTTTATTGCAGATGAAGTTATTTTTCAAATCACATCATTCCATGCTTATTAAAATAGTTTTATAGCATATAATTATCATTTACATATGAATTGTGGCAGTATCCTATTATCTCAATTGCTCAAACAATTCTTCCAGTAAGAATTTTAGTTTTCCGGATTAAAATGTAGAAGAGTAATTTGGACACTGACAAATGAAAAAAATTACTACAAATTTAAAAAAAACCCTTTTCCAAAACCAAAAAAGGGGGTTCCAAAACCCCCTTTTATCTGCTGGACTAGAGCTAAAGAACAACTGCCTCCTTGTTGGGCCAGCAAGGTGGCTGGAAAATGTGACTGCTACTTTCTGAAGCAGACAGAACATAATACCTGTCAACAGTCCCATTTATTACCTGTTATTGCCCCTTTTTGAATGAAATGTGTAAGATTTCAGAATATTTAGCATTTAAAAATGCACTTCAACAATAATGTGGAAAAATCTGATCTGTGTTCTTTGCTTAAAGAAATCACCTAGAATTGGATAAGGATGTTGTTAAGATTTTGACCGAGCAAATGAATTTATACCCTATGGATTTGCCATTCTTACATAATTTTGTCTTTTTCAGTAAAAATACTGGCTTATAGCCAAAATATTTTGCTGTCTGAAAACAAAACAGATTTTAACAAAACAACCCTAAAACCTCCTTATTTTTAATACATTTTGCTGTAAATCTCAAAAGTACACATTCAAATTATTTTTTCAGCTCCTTTGGAAAAATAACTTTATCCCTCCTATTTCCCTTCCACTATCCAAAGCTGACCTAAATTGCTTAATTGCAGGTAAGAGTGTCAATGTTTAGCGTTCTTCTTTGACTCAGAAACATTTCAGTATCCTGTTCCAGCCCAGACCAGAACAAAACCAGCTCCAACAGGAAGATCATATACAAAGGAAGATTTTATTTACATAGCATAAAAGTAGGAAACATAACAGAAACAGATGCACTTTTCTAATATTAGGCAATAAAATTATTTATGAAATAGAAAACTCTTTAAACTACTTAAGTACTTCATGAGTATTGATATGTCAAGAATATTACACATCTCCATCATAGATTTTAATTGGTTTCAGTTCTGTAATGTTGTTGGAGCTCTTATTTTTACTCATGGTCTTACCTTTCAAATTAGTTTTACCATTCATGACAGAAAAAATACTTTCTACCTTAGTGGAACAGCAAAACTTATTAGAAGTAACATTCCTTAAAATTTTGAAAGTCCTCTGAAGTATCCCAGTCTTTTTTTAATACCCTGAAATTCTTCTATGTAGTTCTTCCCTCTGCCTTTTCTCTGCAATAATATTGCTGAAACTTTGATACAGTTCTGAGACAAGATACTATTTTAAAAATTTTTGGTGCCTGCAAATGACAATTTAAAAAAGATCATTACTTTATACATGTAGTCAGGGAGAATCATTGTTGTCACCCACTGTTATTGCTTTGCAAGCAAATGGAAATATTTAATTTTTTATATATAATATTAGGTCCTCATTTTTGATGGATGATACTAAATTTGAAGCAAAATATCCTTGCCTACTGTAGAACATCTGACATGAAATGAAGAGCTGCATAATGGCAAACTACCTACCTAGAGAAAGTTGTGCCAGTTGTGTTTTTGAAAGTAACATTCTTCACGCATCCAGAATAAATATTTCCCAATTTTTTTCTCATTTATCTAGGGGTCTAGGTTAAATAAGATACTGGGTTTTGCATACATTTAGGGAAAAAATGTACATATTTAAAAATCCCAAACTTTCCTTTTCCCTATCAGATTATACTTACCTATTAGAGTTTCTTTCGAGAAAATGTATGGCTAAAGCACAGGTATGAGATTACCATATTTCAGAAGAACTGAAGACTATCAGCATTTTTATGTTCATTCTAAAAATGAATTACAATATGAAAGTTAATTTTTAATTAGATGCGACTCATTTACTGATGATATAAAATTACTTCCCAGCTATAAAAATGTAGTTAGATAAGGTATATTTTAATTAGTTTAGATACGTTAAATTAAAAGTTAGGGAAGATACTTACTGGGAGAGATGCACAGTTAAGTGCATAACAAGTAGGAGCACTATAATTTATTCACATGACCAAATACAAAAGTAAAAGCTTTTTCAGGGCTATTAATAACCGACCGAGGAACCTCGTTCTAAAAATTCTGAAGGAAGCATAAGGAATCTATTACAGTAATCATAGTGGCATCAATTAAATCATTACTGCATTGAATAATAGCTGTACAGAGTATTTTGAACCAGAGCAAAGTATATGCTTATATTTGCATCAACTGTATTTATAATCAGCTTTCTCAATGGCAGTGTGGGAATTTCAAAGCTTGCTGCCACTTTCTTTTTGGTTTAACTTTCTGCAAGGAGACTCTTAGTTGTAATTTCAGATCAAGAAGTAAAATGCCCTGAAGCCCTGGATGCCAGAGGAGATTTATGGCCAGCTGACCAGTCTTCAGTGAGATTTGGAAGATTTTGCAGGTATTTTATTTTATTATTAGATAGATTTCCAATGCCACTAGGATTCTTTTGCTGCCGATGAATTGCTTCAGTGTGACAGGACCAGTAAGCCTGTAACATGTTCATGCAATCCCCAGGGGGAAGTACAAGAGCTTTTCTGAAGCTGATGCAAAAGTGTTTGGTGACTGAACACAGCCAAGGACTTTATATGCTTAGGACAAGTTGGTAATAGAAATTCCTGGATAGTACACATAATTAAATTTAACTCTATAATTCAAATGGCCAATGAACAGTTTATTGAGATACATTGTCTGTGTCTAAGCCTGGTAGTCATGCTGGACAGCACACTTTTAATCTCCCAGTGTAAGGTATCACTCTGCCTTTTTTTCTGTGCTCCTATTGCTTCTTTTTTCTTTTTTTTTTTTTTTCCTTTTCTTTTCTAAAGAGCAGTTGCAGTGGTGTTGGGCTTCTTGGCTTCTGCTGGTACTCTTGCAATTGTTGAGGCACTTCTGTAGAGATTTGTGACAGACCTCAGTTTGTTTATGTTGGCAGCAAGAAACATGCAGGACTTGATAAAATAACAGTATAGATCTGCACATGTTCTCATGACCCAGGAATATTTGAGTGTTGCTTGAATCACAGATTCATGGAATCATCAAGGTGGGAAGAGACCTTCAAAACAATCTAGTCCAGCCACCAACCTAGCTCCACCGTAATCACCCCTAAACCATATTCCCAAGTCCCATACCCAGACACCTCCTAAACACTTCCAGGGACAGTGATTCTATCACTTTCCTGGGCAACTTATTACAATACCTAACCACTCTTTCAGTGAAAAAAGTTTTTCAATATCTAATCTGAGCCTCCCATGGTGCAATGTTAAGACCATTTCCTCTCATCCTTTCACTTAAGCCATGGCAGAAGAGACTTATCCTCACCTCACTTGACAAAGATGTTAAACAGGACTGGCCGCAATACTGAGTCCTGGTGAACACCACTGGTGACCAGTCGCCAGCTGGATGTAACTCCATTCCCCACCACTCTCTCAGCCCAGTTGTCCAGCCAGTTTTTCAAACAGTTAAAAGTACACTGGTCCAAGCCACAAACAGCCAGTTTCTCCAAGAGAATGCTGTGGGAAACGGTGTCAAATGCTTTGCTGAAGTCTAGATAGACAACACTCACAGTCTTTCCCTCATCTAATAAGTGGGTCACCTTGTCATAGAAGGAGATCGTGTTGGTCAAGTAGGACCTGTCCCTTGTAAACCCATGATGGTTGGGCCTGATCCCCTCCCTGGTTGTCCTGCACACACTGTGTGATGGCACTCAGGATGGCCCCATGATCGTTCCTGGTACCGAGGTCAGGCTGACAGGTTTGTAGTTCCCTGAATCATCCTTCCAACCTTTCCTGTATATGGGCATTATATTTGCTAACTTCCAGTCGTCTGGGACTTCTTTGGTTAACCAGAACTGCTGCTAAAAGTTTGAAACTGGCTTGGTGAGCACTTCTGCCAGCCCGTAGACTTGTGGGTCTAATTGGCACAGCAGGTCACTAGCTGCGTCCTTCTAGATTACGGGGGCTTCACTCAGCTCCCCATGACTAACTTTGAGTTCTGGGAAATGGATATACTGAGTACAACTGTTTTTATTATTAAAGGCTGAGGCAAAGAAAGCATGAAGTACTTCAACCTTTTCCTTGTCCCCTATTGTGATGCTACACTCTGCATCCAGCAAAGGATGGAGACTCTCCTTAGCTCTCCTTTTTCTGCCAATATGCAGAATATGCATTTCTGCCAGTAAGCTCTCCTTTTCCTGCTGATATCCAGTGAACAACGATTTTGACACATCTGTGGTTTTGCCTCTTCCCTACATCTCTAGCATGCAGTTTCCTTAGTCTCTGCAGCTACAGCAGTATCTCCTTGCACAGTAACCATCAACTTTTTGGCTGACTCCTTGACCACTTCCAAAAGTATTAGGACATAGGGCTGCTCTCTTTCTTGGCATTTCTTAATTCTCTTCCTTCCCTATCTTCCTCTCAGCCTGACCTTTCTTATCAGGGAAAGGTGAGGGGACAGAGACAGCAGGGAGAACACTAGAGCAAATGCTTCACTGCAAGGATGTGCCATCCCGAGGACCAGGGTGTGCTTCACATAAAACACCATTTAGCAGCTTTTCTAACTTTTCTGCTCCTTCCCCTTTCTTTCTCAATTTTTTATTTAAGATTATTTGGTCTGAAGACAAGCAACCCTCCTTCATTTGCTCACTAGACAAGCTTTTCCAGCTGGTGTCAGGTAAGGTAGAAAAAGATGAAAAGGGCAACAAGTTCTGCACCCAGTTTAGATGTGTAGCATAACAGATAAAGACTCTCTGTAATTACCAAGTTTACCTGAGACTCAAAAGAATTTGGGTTGTACTACATATCCTCACGGGAGTTTCTCCTAATTTTGCCCCCTGATCACTGGTTATCAATGTAGCTTATTTTATACAGTTTCCTTTTACTGGAAAAGTGTATATATTCCTTTTTGGCAAAGGAAAGGAACTGTGTGCTGTCATAGAAAGTCTAGGGGCTAAATACCAATCCAAAGCTCAACATTTCCTCTCTTCTTTTGTAACCAACTGTAGTGCAACTAATGTACAGGAGGAAAGAGCAGACCTTCTTCAGCAAAAAAGAAAAGACTTGCCAAAAGTAGTGTTTCAGGAAAGTCAGGACATAGCAATTAAGAAATTTTCATTCTCTGTCCTTTCAAATAGAAAATGAATTACCACCTAAATAAATTTTCAGGCAAATTATAGAGACCATTCCTTGCATTTATGTGTTTTCCTTCATCATAAAAAATGGACAAGGATGTCTCCATTTATGTCTCTGTTTAAAGTTTATTCTTTTGCACTGAAATATCTTGATTTGTCTAGATGACATTCACCTGTTTCTGAGCAAATGGGGTTTCACAGGAGATGGGGACTGTTTGCCTCATCCCTGCTATGGGTGCAGCCCTTTGGCTCTATGGCATTTGCTGTGAAAGACCACAGTTCTGCAGCGATGCCCAGCTGATCCAAATGCAGTGTTCCGTTGAAATCCAGAGCTCACTGATACTGAACATGCTAATCACACCCTGTGCAATGATGGGTAAGATTATCCTTACAACTGGAAAGAGAATCAGCCTGAATAACTGGCTAAACTGCTACATTGTAGTGGCAAAGGGTATACAAAAAGCTTCACTAACCGCTCAAAAGTCACGGGAGTAGATCTGTTCTAACAAGCCAACATCGATTTTTGTTAAAATGTGGGGGACAAACATTTTTATTCTCTGTAGTTATCCTGTCTTGTGCTCTCTGTCTTTCCAACTAGCCTTCCTTCTTCTCCCACACACATCAGTCAGGCACAATTACACAAACCTAACTGATAGTTCGCATAAAGGAGCAAAACAGCACATAAATCTGCACAGTTCTGTCTAGCAATACAAGACACATCAAAATGCAACTCCTCAAAGTTAACAATTTCTAAAATCAACAGTCAAATGACTGTAATATTTTTCAAACATGATTTTTTTTCCACGTATAAACATATGTATTTTTGTGGACATATATATATATGTACACACACATGCAAGAAATGCTATCTTTCAAGAAATGCTTCAGTCTCAAATGAGACAATTTTAACAACACAGCAAAGAGAAGACATGGAATTGAAGCAGAGAATTTGAGATTTCTGCGTCTAAAGGTTGACGAATGCACATGCCGAACAAATGAATTTAATATTATTCCTAACATCTGAAAATTAATGCATCAACAAATGAAACTGCAACAGAGAGATATAATTTGCTATCTCAGTTCACAGATTAATGAAAGAATTTTGCAAAGAATGATAGGACTAAACAGTTTCAAATTGCTTCATTTATGTTAGTGGCAGACAAAAGTATGCATCTAGCAGTTTTAATAGCTGCAGTTAGGGGTTAGGATTATGGAAATAAAAAAGGTTTTCACCAAAATATGGATACATACTTATGTTGACAAAGCATCTAAAGGGATTTGTTACTTGAAACTTGAAAGAGATTTGAAACTTTCATTGAGGGGGTTAATTTTTGTGGTTTGTTTTTTAAAATTTTATTTTTAGGGGAAAGAGAAAGGACTAAACTCTCATTTCTCATTTCATAACCTCTCTCTTCAGCCTCAAAAATTGTCATCTTGCTTTCAAAGTCTTCAAAATGCTCTTGCAGTTAGCATCTTTCCAACTCTGTAACTGGTCTGCCCTTCTGCCTACATCATTTTCTATAACATTAAATATCAGCTACTTTTTTTCACATAAGTCTCTTACAGCCTGTCCTTCCTTTGGTTATATCTCATTATAAACAGACAAACTCACATGACTCACTGGGGTTTGAACATAATGTTCTTGGGCAATTTTTCTTATTTTTCAACTTTCCTTGTATTTACTCTTTTCTCCTGACATTTTTTTTCTGTAAAAATCCATGCAGTTATTCTGTTCTTCTTTTTCAAATCTGTGAGACTCTATCTATATGTTGCCTCTTGCTAAAAAGCTTAGACCCTTTTTTTCTTCATAAACACAGCATTAGCAACCTGATTTATAGAATGACATCCCTGCCCATGGCAACGGGGGTGGAACTACATGACCTTTAAGGTCCCTTCCAATCCCATCCATTCTGTGGATAAAACTATGACTCTTAGTGAAATAATATTGGCTTTTGGTTTATTACCAGTGTTATTGTAAATTATAATTGTTGTGTTGTATCTGACAAAAAATATCTTCCTCATCTACATTTTCTCATTCAGTATCAGTTGGTCATCTCCTTCCTTCAGCTGCATTAAGGTATCAATGTACATCATCTGTGATTTGGGAGAGCTCACATTTTTAGACTTTTCCCATCTCAATTCACATAACTGGATTTCCTATTAAATCAAGGGTAAATTTCTTCTGATTCTACAAAAAAAGCACAGAGAACTTTTGGAAGTCTCCTTATCCTTTTTTTAACTTTAAGAACTTACAGCTGAAGGACTGTAAGCAGAATTCATCTTTATATTTCCCAAATTTGTTGCTTTATCACTGTAGTCATTATAAGGAAACTATAAACTTCACTATCCCCCATAATGTACATGAAATTTCTACCAATTTATCCTTAATTAAAAAAAAAAGACATAATTTAATAAAGGCAACTAGTTTAGTTGTTTGTACTTACAAAGGGCACTGCTAGTGCAAAAAGTGCTCTCAGGTGCTTGCTCAGCAGTCAGGAATTATTTCAGGAAAAGCTCTAATTTACAAAAGAAAGGCTAAAAGTTCTTTCAGAAAGATAGAACCCAGAAGATGTCACCTTGGGCCACTTCTCTTCTGGTCTGAACATCCATAAAATACCAATGAAACTCAGACTTGAAGCTACTCATTAATAGTCCAAACCAATTAATTAAACAAAAGGAGGCACTACAACTAGAAAATTATTAACTGTTTATTCTGCCTTATGTGCTAATTCATTTCAATATAGTTGATCCATATGAACAAGTGGTTTGCTCACTGGAAGTAACAGCATTACCTTTAAAACAGGCAGGGAAGTTGTTCGACTCGAAGTCCAAAATAGCTGGTTGAAGAGAAAAATCGTCATGGCCACAACCACTGTCTCTTTCCAGCAGGCATATGATATGTCTTTGTCTAGAATGGAAACTTTAAGACATATCATTCTACTCCAGCGCTTGTACCGTTTCTAATAACGGTTCAGTAACAGGCTTAAAATTCATGGGGTAGCCCTCTTGTTGAGGATTTTTTATGATCACTATCCATAGCTTCTTCTGGGATAATAAGGATGTTTTCCACTTTGTAAACCGTATTTCTGGTTTGTTCCAGTGGGACTCCAAGGCCATAGAGGGGCAAAGGCACTGGAGATGGCTGGACTATTTTCTTAGAACTCAGAAACCCTAACAGCCCAGAGTGTAAACTTCTTTATAAGCTTAAACATACATCTTTCTGGCATTGCCTTTCAGCTACCAGAAAAACGGCTAGAAAGATTCCTAATTATACTGAGCAATTCTTTTTTTCAGGGAAGAAAACCAGTGATAGAACAAAAGAGTTATGTGAGGTGAAATTAAAGTAATTTTTCCATGACAAAGCTCTTAATTTGCAGAAGTCAAATGAAAATTAAGATCAGAACAAATTCTTACTTATACTGTGCAATGTGAGCTACCTCCTTTTAAAAATAAACCAATAATTTTCTTGTAGGAACAATCTGGATCACTTTGTATTATAGCTTTGATAGAAGTTCATTTAAAAAAAATTAGAAATAACACACTTACAAAAGAAAAACATAGTAAGAGCCCTGGAAGCTCAACTAGGAAAATCTTAGCAGCTATGAGAGAAGCTGAAACACTCTTTTCTCAAACAGTTGGCCTCTTATTAGTTCTAAATCTATAGGGCCTCTATTGCTCTGGGGAAAATGCAGACACGGAAAGAAAAATTCTTGACTAAATTTTACAAAACCCCTTACACAGCTCATAAGTGTTCAGGTGTCATGCAATTAGGAGCTGAGTTCTGCTCTATTACTGCCTTGAAAATACTTGAAAAGCTATGATTCTTCATCTCTATGCATGCATCTTTTCATCCTCCCAAGTTTAAAATTACACTGTATTACTATTATAGAAGACCCCAGGAAACACATGGAGAACAAGAAGCCGCACATGTGGCTGAAGAGATAAATCACACCATAAAACATATTTGGCTTTCATAACATATGCTTACATTCATACGTGGGGGAAGAGGTGGGGGGAAAAAAGCAGAAGGACTCCTTCCTAACAATAGCAATACCAAACAAAACCACTTGTCATGTCTGTGTTTATATTCACCTTACACCACTACCTTTTTCATAGCCCACGGGCTCTGTTTCCAGGCAACTCACGCGTACTTACCTCTTTCAAATTATTCATACACTGCAAACTTTCCAGTGCATTAACCCGCAATCTTCCATCTTTCTGTAAAACCTGCCTCAGTTACATTCCCTGCATGCTTGCAACAATCTTGTGCTCTTTTTATAGTATACGTGTGTCAAAAAATAATCCTTTTAGGACTTTAGCCGGGTTGTCTAGCTCATATTTCTTTTAATTAGTATTTCACTCGCTATATCCAAGAACACTTTCCTGCCATAGAGCTACTAGTCACAAGGTTATCTTAATTATGTTAATCACTCTCTCCCAGCTAATACAATTAACTATAATTAGCTGATCCCTTTCCTTCTATACTTCGTTCCCCCCGGGGGATTAGAAGTTTTTAACCAGATGAATACCCAATCCCTTTTGCATGACTGTCTCCCAGAAGAGCCCCAGGGCAGAAAGGCAGGAGGTGCATTGCCCATGCTCTTGCCTGACCCAGCATGAACAAGCAGTACAAGTCCCTTGAAGAGGCATTGACTGAAAGTGTCCCTTCCATTATAATCATCTTACATGCAGGATGGAATTCATGGCAAGGCAGTCTGCTTAATCATTAAAAGATATTTTTAATTTGCTGTGGATTTTCCTGGAGGACTAAAATGGTGATTGTCGTTAGCTCTGCTGCAGAGTTGCACACTGCGTTACTGCTGCACAGTTCGTTCTCTTATTCATTGCAGAGATGAAACTCTGCATACCTCTTATAGGTATGTAGCTGACTGCCTGTCTACTGCCTGTCCTGCAGTGTAGTTCTGTACAGGCAGATGAGTTACAACACTGCAGTCATTTACAGTAAATGAGTTGCAAAGGAATCATGTCCATCTGGCATTGTGTCACCATTTTGCATTGTAGTCTCCAGTGACCATATTGCTAAAGCAGTCTTCAGAGATCTCATATGATGTTTCTCTCTAAGTACCATCACCACCTGTTGCACAGGCACATTTCTCACCAGCTAGAGGTTCCAAATGTTTTGCACAGTCCTTATAATGCAGGAGGCATATGTAAGACCTACAAAGGATGCAAACGTATTTTAAAAAAATAAATTCAAAAGGTGATTTAACTATCCTGGATGATCTGAAAATACATGATGCAATAGCACAATAATGCTTTTTGAAAGTCTGGTGTAATGGAATAAAGAAAACAGGTGAGCATTTCTCAAAAGCAAGTGCTTATCACCATCAAACAGAGATATCTGCAACTTACTGACAAATAGAAGAAAATCAGTGGAAGTACTATTAAAAAGGGAAATGCAAAAGCATAAATGTAAAAAAATACATGTGTCAGGCACAGTCGTCAGTTAGCAGGGATAATGGTAGATGACAGAATAGCCTATTCCAGCTTAAGCTCCTCAGGCTGTTACTGATACTGTTCCTCATTTCCTGCTATTTTTGGACTCAGTGTAAGTGCTTTTAGACTCATTGCATGTACAAATGATCAGAATAGATACAGTGCCAGATCTGAAAGTGTACATCTGCTTGCCTCATCCTGAGTCATATTCTTTGCATACTTTACTATTCCAATATTTTTTACCATTGTGACTGTAAGTTCAGGCTGCTGACAATGAAAATTGTAAATGGCCATGCTTTAGGGGCAGAGAACCCAGTCATACATCTCAGTCACAGGGAGGAATTTCAAATCATAAACAGATTTGAACACCTAGTGCCATTTGTTCATTTGTGTATTTATTCATCATTCATTTTTGTATTTAATGACAATAAGGCAGACACCTGTGACCTCTGTGAATGTAACTGCAGGGAAATAAGACCGTTTCAGGTTCATAGTCTACGTGTTCCAAGGCATGTGTATTGCACATTTAAATGTTTCTTTTCATGGACAGCTTTACAATATTGCGGGGAAGGGCAGAGGGAAAGTGTGTAGAATGGGATGCAGCAAGGGACAGAGAAGATCAACAGATCATCAGAAGGAGTAAGTTGAGCAAGTTAAACACACACCTTAGAGATTGCCTACAGATTAAGTAAGAGCCCAGAACACTTGATGAATATATGTCTGTCTGTCTGTATTACTGTCTTCTGCTCGAGATCTTGGTTTTTGGCAAAGAGGAAAAATTCTTTATAGGAAAGGCAATAACTGATACCTTTACAGTCTAGTTCTCTAGTTCTAGATCACTTATTTTCTATCCTTTTCCTGGTGTAATGCTTGCCCTTCCACTGCTCTTCTGGACCCTAATGTTGCTGGTTTCACTCTGATCATGGTGTCAGGGTATTTTGTGCAGTAACTGGCAGCTGGAGTCCTACCAGTTTGATAGTAGAAATTTCATGTTAATCTTGAAAAGGTCCATGTGTGGTCATATTTATGTGTGTGCTAACATGTTTTTACGTCTTCCTCTTTCTTCATTTGCCTATGTCTCCAGATTACATTCCATTTAATTATATTTTACATTTTACGTATGTTGGATATTTAATTTTTACTCTCTTATTTGTCCTGAAAATTGTTTTTGTCCTGTTTCAGGTCTGTGTTTCATTAACTGACCATTGATGAGTTTGTAGCTGTGGGGCCACCAGTGTGAAAACTGTGGCCCTTCTCCTATATCCCTGTGCCTGTACCCCTCTATGCAGCATCCCATGCCTCCACTTCTTGGGCCTCTGAAATTGTACCTGGCCTTTATTTCTTTAAATTACTGGTTTATACTATCCATATAAAACCCTGGTACCACAAATAGAAGTACAACAAATTAGCCATAGCCACGTACTCAGGAGACAAAGCTGCAGCAGTTCAATAAAGGTTTGCATATTACAGGGTTAAAGGTTACAGTGTGTGATATAAAGGTGTTCATTGTTGCTTTTATACTATTTGTATATGTAAGCCTTTATGTACATACATATCTCTACCTGTTTATCTATCTCTGCACATATATATTTAAATTAACACTGTTTTCTACATTGCGTTTTTGCAGACTTGCAAGTGAATGCCTTTGGAAGATTGAGACAAAAGTTTTACATTCACATTTTTTACATGGCTTCAGTGTGGCAACCATACTCCAGAAATAGTTCCTTCCACTTTTCTCTGGGAAATTACCCCTTGTTCCAAATTCTTCACATGTAAGTTATAATTGCTGGGGGTTTATTGTATATTGACTGAATTGGCACAAGCAGATATAATGGAATCCACATTAGCATTAATGGATTAGAGATCACTGCATGTGATAGACCACTTCTGAATTTGGCTAAAAGTATTTTTATCTAATCTGTAACCTTAACTTATCCTGAAAAGCAAATTACATTAATTTTACCTTACTGGGAAAACATACATACACAGATGAAATTTAGAAATAAATCTTTAATTCACATCTTACCTTTTTTATATCTCTGTGAGAAATTATTGCACTCCTAAAGGGCAGTGTAGTTTCAGTATAGCTTACTGTTTCCATTCATAGCCAAAACACTGGGACACAATAAAAAGAGAATTTGGCACTAAAGTACAGCTTTGTTATGGAGCAGGATATGCTGGAAGTGTCAGAACCTTTGAGTGTCACCATGATTAGTGATACAGAAGAGAACAGTAGCAAGATGTGTCAGAAATGGGACACCTGTGAGACGGTGGAAGTAGTTTAAAGATTTGCAGCACAGCAGACATACCAGGAAAAAAGAAATACTACCCTGGAAGAAAAGTGGAAACAGTTTAATTTAAAGAAGTAAATCTGGAAGCAGGGGGAGTCAGTACTTAACAGAACTCTGAAAGGGAGTCTGGGAGAAATTACGATAGATGTGTCAGAACAGAGGGAGCATGTGGAGGAGGCACCTCTCCTCTAATACAAGATATCTATCTATCTATCTTTTACCTTTCCATTTGTCCCTTCTAAAGAAGTAATTTTGCATTCAGGTTTGTCTGCAGGGATATGAGCACTCCTAAACCTTATTTCAGATGAAAGGAGCCAGTTTAGCAAAAAGTACTCATTAAAATGTCTGAAGCTAATCTGGCTTCTTTAGACTGAAATATATTCATAAAACATTTATAGATGTAGTGGAGGCAGCTGATTGAAGGAGGCAATAGCAACCAGCATGCAACAGGCAGAGGAACTGCCAGAAGCCTCATAGCCAGCATCAGAAAAGAATGCATTTGTCACTTACTGCTTTGCAGAAAGTTGTCCTGGTACCAAGGTAGAACAGATTTCTACTGTGCAGTGTGTCCTTTTGGTAGCTAACTACATACCCATCCCTGGAGAACAAGAACTATATGAAAATCAATGTTGAATAAAGGTAAGTGGTAGAAGGGATAAAGAGACAAACAAAAAAAATCCCAACCAATAAAAGCCCAGACTGAACCAAACCAAACCAGCAGAAAGAGACAAAGTGTATCAGCAGTTCCACTCTTTACAGAAATCACAGCATTACTAGGGGGTTTGGAAAATCCTACTCTGTATATAGGCATGTACATACCTTTACAGGGGAAATAAATTGTTCTATTAACAAAGAAAATAGGGATGGCTGCAATGGATGGTAATGTGGATCTCCTGTTGAATAGAAAATTTTAAGCATAGGCTGCAACTTTTCCATCCATACAGGTGTTTGCAGGACTCCACCTCTTTTGCCAATTTTATTTGAATTTGGAGAGTGAAGAGGAAAAGCTCACTAAAGAACACATCATTATAATTGTATTCTAAGGCTTGTATTCACTGGAAATATTAAACTGTGAGAGTACTATGAATGTTTCTAGGTGTTGAGCATGACTATGGCAAATAAATATTTTTGTTATAGATAAAGAAATATGTATATGTACATATATGAATGTCTAAAATACCCACATATAAATACATTTGTATTAATAATCATTCTTACTCTTTCTCTCTTCAGTGGGAGTCCTGTGACAAATCTTTCTGCTTAGCTCGATTTGTGCTATATTATATGTATGTTTCATACTATCAAACTTATAAGAATCTATAACTTTGAACATTTTTTAAGGCAGATGATGCCATGAGTGAGTATTAGTTGTATCTAATACTATAGCATTTGATACAACTAATCTGTATTAATTTTAGTCTCCTGTAATTTGCTTCTTAATTACAGTTATAATTTTATTTCAGTATATTGTACTAGTTTTGTATTTCTTTTCAAATAAAAGAAATATCAGTGTGGTGATCTCAACTTCTATAAGCAGACTTTTTTTTAGCTTCTGATCATCTAAGAAATTCTCTTCTACTCATCAGGACAGCAGGCAAGAGCTGCGTGTAGTGTGTTTTGAAATAGCTTCCCGTTGGAAGCGTTTGTAGCTGGAGATAGATAGGACAGGGACTGTTTACCCCTTAAAATTTCCTGTCCACTTGTCATGACACAGTTCAAGTTTATCTAGTTGTGTCTCTAGTTTTGGTTTGGGCAGGGAATGATTTTTAAACTTTTAACTGGTCTATTTTTTTTTGCTTCACCAAGCTCCGTTCTGCTTTATCCTAACCACTAATAATGCTATCCTTCTTTCTATTTTATTGGTGGCAGCTGACTACAAGCAAACAAATTAATTTTGAATGCACCATGAATATATTAAATATAGTCATTACTTTAATACATACTCCCATAATTAATAATACTTAAACCCAGTAATTTAAAATCCTAAATAATGTATGACAATTTCCTTACAGCTTGAACTCATAAGGCAACATTTCTTCAGCATGTCTGTTTTTAAATTCATCATCAGGCTGAAAGTTTAGCATGTAATTTGATGAATAATGGCTTTGGAACATACTCAGCTCTCTCTTTTCATTTTCTTCTTTCTCATCTGCACACATGGAATAAGATCTCATCAAAGAAATAAATATAAGATCAGCCCTTTTGTATATGAAAGAAAACTTGCACATAGTTAAACTTACTAGAAACAACAAAATTATTTCATGGTGAAATGTAAGCCATTACTTACACAGGAGTGCCTTGGTGCTGCTAAATGTAATTCACTGTTTTATCTGATTTGTGGATTTTTGTTTCAAATATTCAAAATTTGATATTACTAAAAAAGTTACAAAAATATGGTAATGGTCTTGCAGAAAAGACAGAGGGTATTCTGCAATATTTAACAGTGGCCTGGAATATTGCTGCAGCATATGTGTTCTGGAAATTAGATATAGGACTTTATTTATTGATAATTGAAGATTCTTCTATTGTTAATCCTTTAATTATTGTCTTGATGAAAAAATATAGCAATGTAGGTTAATTTGAAGAAGGAAGGTTATTTGCAGATTAGAAGCTGACTCTGGCCAAGAGATGATCATCAATATATTTAATTAAATTCCACATATTAGTGAACTGCTTAACTTCCATCTTTGTATATTTGGTTTATTGATTCATTAAAATGTTACCTGAGAAGGAGAGGTGCTCTGGGTCTGGCTATCTGAATTTTTATCATATGCATTTAATTGAACAGAATCAAACCAGATCTCAGAATCTGCACAGAACAACTGTGCAAATGATCTGAATCAGGGTCTTTAATTAACAGTGGTAGAGGGTGGAGGAAGAACTTAATGCATTAAAACAACACAAGAAGCCTTGCCCAAAGCACTGGTTTCGGTAATCACAAAAGACATTGTTCTTGTTATACTATTGAAGTTCAAGGTGAGTCAGCAGCAGTCACTTAGAGCACTAATTAGAACTCACCATCAAGGGAATGCAAAAGTCATGACTGGAGCACCATCAGTCCCTAGGCTATCTCCATTATTGGCTTTTCCTACACAGGTAAGTGTGTCCTCTACATCTTTGCTTTAAAAAAAAAAAATTTGGTTAGATACTGCAGAAACCAGTAAAGGCTCTAGGGAGCTATGCTGGGTGAACAGCTGAAGGAGTGGCTTCTCAGAATGTCTGAAATTCACACCTTCAAAAGAAATATTTGAAAATTCTTCAAATATTAAAGTAGCAACACTTATTCTGAAAACTTAGATTAAAGAGTATATCCTGTTTTCAGACATCAAAATCTGTATACCTTCCTAGATCTCAGGTATTTAAAAAAAAAACCCTGCAAAATAATTAACATCTGACTTGTCTGTGTTCTGCTGTTTGACTTGCTGATATTAAAACATACTACAGTTTCATTTTTTCTCATGTTATAGCCTCTTCAGTTACAGAAGAGACACTGTATAAATTAATTCCATAGAATTGCCTAGAAATTTGACATTTGAAATCTGTTAGAAAAAGTTGGAGAGACAACTGATCTTCATTGAAGATTACCAGTATCAAACTCCCTCTACCTGGAAGCTGTTTATTTACTTGCTTCTACTATGCCTTTACAAAAGAACAGAACAGAGCTCTCAAATTTACTTTCAAATTTTCACTGGAAATTGCTGCCTTTCAACTCAGTGTCAACAAGTCAACTTGATGAGCCTTCTGTTATGAAAGTAGAGAGAATCTACTCATTAAATTAATGTTTTAAAACTGACAAATTATTTTCTTAGTTTTTATTATATCAGGGTTTGGAAAAGCAAATTATGTGCTATTATGATGATCTATAATTCTACAGCAAGTGTCTAAGCTTAAATAACTTAGGTCAAAAAGGGAGCAACAATCTTGACCTTCATTCTGAAAAGCCTTTCTGAAAGGACTAGGTGTTGAATATGTTATTAGACCGCTGAAATTATTGATATTTTTTAAATATTGTCAAGATAGAAAGCTAAAAGAATGAGTTGTGAGGCATTTCTTATATACTATTTATCAGTTATAAAGAATTGCTCTCTATAAGGATCTATAAACAGACATATCCATTGACCAACTTATCTGAGAAACTTTTATCTTAGGGAGAGTAATTGGAAAAGGTGAGGAAAGAGGAACCTTAAAGAACTGCGCAATAAAATGGTAAATGGGCTTGTAGATAGATGGAAGAGAAGCTGTATAGAATACCTCTGGAAATACTGCAGTTGCCAACAATAATCCAGTTGCACTCAGTGATTTCTAGAATTAGGAAATCAGTGCTCCAAATCCCAGATTTTGGAGATTTTTGTAAGAGAATACTCAAAAAAAGGACTTGACAACTAACATCAGTTAGAAGTAAGATGGTTGTATAAACATAAATATCCAGTTAAAATTATGGTGAGGGTTCAGAACACAGGTGGTTTTTTCAGCTTAAGCCCCTGAGGATTTTGCATTTACATGACAACACCTAACGTTCTTCCAACACTGACAGGGTTGGGCACCTCGCAGGACTGAGTTGTTATTTTCTGCTGGTGGCAGTGGTGACAGCCCTCATCTAGGAGGGTGCATGCTGAGCTCCTTTCAGGCGTGCCCTGGCCCTCATCCATAACCGTTCGGTGGGGGTGGGCTTCACATCTCTTGCTGAAACCATGTCACTGTGATTAATTTGTCCACTGAGAGGGAAGCTGCAGAGGGAGTATGAGTGTGTGCCCTGGAAATGACAGGAAGTCAAGTTCTGGAACAAGGAGTTTGCGTGCCTACAGCAATTTAAAAATCCTTTACAATATTCAGCTTAGGCATTTCAGAACCTAAATCCTGTTGCTGGAACCAGTTCCAAAACCTCTTTAACAAGACTTGCTACAGCCAAAGGGAGTTTTTTTTAAGTTTGCTGTTGTAAATGGCTGTAAGAAATTAAAAGATTAGATGGTGTCACATCTCCACCATTTTGTGGATCTCCTTATGCAGTGAAAAGTTCACACACACCCATCTCATGAGTCCCAAGCAGGTAAAAGTTAACCTTGAAAAATCTCCGTATGAGGTCTTCACCTTCTATGCCCATCAAACCTCTCAGTGTGCTTTACACACAAGTGTGACCTTTGATGCAGCTGGACACTGACAAGGTCTGTCAAAGGCCTTACTGCCCTGACTCTGCATGGACAGGGGACCCAGGAGCTGAGGGTGACAGTATGGCAGGCCCACCAACAAGGATTGCCATCCTTCAGGACCTGAGTGAGATAAAGTCTAGGGATGGCAACCAGTGCTAGCCGGGAGTTTGGTGATTGACAAGCAAGTCCATACTGAGGACAAACCTGAAAATCACATCAGCAGATTAAGATTCAGATCAACAAGAGCAAGTGAAGTTGCAAAATGGCTCAGGCAAGGAGAACTGGACTGTTAAATCATACAAATACTTATGACTCTCTTTTCCTGCATGCATTTAATTCTGGAAAGTGATGAAGCAGAAAATAATAGCACCAATAATAAATAATAAATTTAAAATATTAACTTATAGTTGTTAATATAAATTAATAATAATATCACTAGGACAACATTAGAAATAAACCAATGGAGAAATAATAAGGTTCCACAAACTTGGAATTCCACATGGTTTTCAAAGTAACTGTTGCTATAATCAACTTTATTGTCATTTAGGAAAGCTGATCTTGAGTTTTGGTACCTGTCTTTATATTGCTCTCAAGCAGATTTTTGTAGCGATTTTAATTATTCATAATCATGAGCCATCAGTTATACCAACAAGTTTTTAAACCTATTGTGCCTTTGGGCACTTCTTGTACTTTTCTCTGGGAATTCATAATTTACTATCAAAGCCTTATGACTAGCATATTTTTAATTTTGTAGCCACACTGTAGTCTGATGACCTAATTAGATAACTGAGAAGCAGAATAAACCTTTAGTAAAGGGCAACCAATGTGCAAACATTCATGCAAAGCATGCAATTTTTGTATGTTAATGATAATATTTCCTTTCCAAGTTTATTTAAAAAAATTGGTTTAGAGATAACCATAGGAAACAAAATTTGTCAAGGATTTTTGAAGGAAATAAGTACTATATAAGTCTATGTTTTCAGTATTTGGCTTGGCTTGGCCTTCCCTTTCTCCTTCAAGTGAAGACAAAGGGGTTTAATCGTGTTATTTGTATCATCACATACTGGTGTAATTTTAGCTCTCATTATACTTTGCTCTGCACCTGATTTCTATGACCCAAGGTCTTTAGCTAGAGTACTTTTGTCACCTGAAGTGTTGATGCTTCCACTACTAATTGGTTTTCATGTTTATTTCCCCTGAAGTATTTAAGAAAGGATCTGTATCCTCCACCTCTAAAGTAGTGAGGAAATATTTCAGCATTAGGCTTTATTACGTTTCTAGGTCCTTCTTCAGTATTTCCTCTTTACCACCTGCTTGGCTTCATATTGTTTGTTCTTTTTGCCTCTTAATTTAAGCTTGTTAATCATCTGTTAATGCAGTTTCAATGAAACATCCCTTGCATGAAACCTCATCAGCTACCTCATTACCAAATCTTATTGAAACCACTCCACCTATTATCACCTGGCCAAATTTCCATTATGTTTTTTCATTGAGAATGTGGGTAAGGAGAAATTAAGTTAAATGAACACTAATAGGAAATAAAAAAATAATACACTTAACCTTGGTTCAGTGAATAAATGTGGGGTTTTTTTTGAAAAATAGACTTCAGCATAAATTACAGTTAAAGGCTTCCTGTTTACTTGCCAGTGTAGCTGGATATGACATTCAGCTACTATTAATGCATGCAACAGCCAATCAAGTACATGTAATGAAGTATTCAGAAAGACTAACCACTCAAACAATTTCTGGCATTAGAGGATATAAGGCAAATATGCAATTTAGTAATAATAGATCTGGGGTTAATGGTTATTTGATCTTCTCATCTTAAACTGCGACAGGAAATAACAAGCTATAAAGAAAAGGCACAGGTCATGGTGTCAACATATAAAAGTGTCAATTTTACAGAGTTCTATAATTCTCTTTCTTCAGGACTATCTTTTCCTCTAGGTAGAGCTAAGTAAATTCTGTATAACAGCTGTGAGACTATTCTTATTTGAAGATAAACTTTGCAACGCAGGTGCTAAAAATAGTCCAATGAAAGTTTCATAAGCTTTGTAGTAATTTAAAGAGATTAATTTTCACCTTCTCCGAGTTATTAATTAGCAAATATATGATATTTTATCATACACTATTGGACAAATTCTTCACGAAATGCAGCTGAAACACTAAGCAAAGTGTAAAGTTATGTGAGTACAACAACTTAGCATTTACAACTTAATCCATGTCTCGCTGGAAAAAACTATATACGAGATTTAATCTCTAAACATCTCCTAAGTGTAAAGTCTGCAACTGTACATGTTCAGATTTCATATAAAATATGTATTTCTTTGAGTTCTGCATAGAATTGATTTGTGAACTAGTGATCATGTGTTCTATATAGTTATCGTGCACATCTTTACACATCTTCTATCAAGACAAATATTCTTGATTTGTGAGCCAGAGAATTTTTTTTTTCACTCTAGTTTGTTCTGGTGGCTAATCATACTCTCAGTTAAAAAGATTTTTCCTAATTTAAATATGCCTTTGAGTCATTAATTTTGTTATGGTTTTCTCAACTAGATGAACAAGGCCATTTGAACACAAAAATTTTCATAAGGTGAAGACTTGCTCCATTATGTGCAAGGCCTTAGAGCTAAATGAATAGGGTTTCCTGAAATCTGCATTTATAATAAGAGTTTTTTCTAGCCCTTTAATTTGTGGTTCTATTTTTCTAATTCTCCATAATTTTCTAAATATGATTCTCATAACTGAATTTCATTATTTATTTATGCTCCGTGGTTTTTTTTTTTTTGTTTGTTTGTTTGTTTTGTTTTTATTTTTTTTAATTAAAAATAAATTTCCTTTCTTTATTATGGTTCTGGTTATGCTTTAGAATACCCTATATACTTAACTGGTCTGTGTTCTTGCTACACTATGTCCACTTTGCAGATCAGTATTGTGTCCTCCTCTATGAATTATATCTGAAGTAATTTTTTAATTTACTATTGCATCAGTAGTTCAGAATTTAAAATAATGTCAAAATTAATGTTAACACCTGATGAAGCTCCTTAGATATATCTAGTGTATTGCTTCCTACATAATACTACTTTCTGCTGTCTAACAGTAGTCATTTCTTAATCCCTTTTTTCAAGGGACTGTGAAAAATATGTACTAATTTTTAGTCTGTGCAACTTTAAATCATGCTTTTGTAACATCTATTACATTTGTAGTTACCTTTGTCAGTCAAACTTGTAATCTCATAAAAAAATAAAACCTGTTTTATTTGATGACCTGTCCCCCATCACATGCTATTGATTGCATTTATATTCCTCTTCATTTAATTATGTATTGATGAAACACATCAGCTTTCAATTCTTCTGTTCAAGGATGATAACATGGTCATCAATCTATACTTTAGCTGGGTCATCCCACTGCCTCCATTGGCACACTATTAACTCTTTTATCTTTGGAGATTACACTTCTATTCTCTGATGGATTAAAAATAAATTGCAGGACACTGAACAGAACCCCCACCAAAACTTTACAACTCATGTGTTCATTCAGGTTATCCAGGCCTGCTAATTTAGCGGGGTCTTCACAAAGGAAGGAAATGAATGTGAAGAGTGCCATTCAGATTACTGTTTTTCCTTGTTGAAACATCATATTAGAAACTTCGGTCAGCTTCCTCTCTCTCAAAGAAAACGTCAGGTTTATGAACAAAGTATGGCCACAAGATGTTACCTTGAGCACAACAGGAATTTCCAATGTTCAGAGATTTTAGGCATGTGGACCTGAAATTAATTTCAAAATAACTAGTTGTTTGAAGATTCATGAGAAATAGATATCCCAATATTCTTCTAAATACAGTTTTACAGAGTTTTCATAATACTGTGGTGGTTTAGATTTGAAAATCTGTAAGGCTAATTTATTTTCTGCTTAGCATTTGTACCCATCAGAGTGCCACTTGGTGGTGGTCATCCATTTAGCAATTGCATTACAAATGGTGCTAACACTAAAAGAGAAACCATCAAAACTTGCAGTTCTTCACACAAAAGGTGGATTTTATCCCTAAGAGTCCATACTTCTAAAGTTTCACCATTGTGTTAATCCTTCATTTCTACAACACATTAAAAAATATTCCCTTCCTATCTGTTTTTTAAAACCAGTTAGTGTAAAACCTAAAGTTTAATAAGTACTTATCCCCTGAATCATTGATTACCCTCCAAATCTTGTTATATTAGAAAGCTGTGCATGTATCACCTGAGAAAAAAACTAAAATTAAAATGTGCTCCAGTCATACTACTTCGTTTTCTATCTTAATGAAATAAGAAAGTGTGAGCCACCAAAATTAATTCCTCCATCAGAATTATTGTGTGGTTCATGGCTCTGAATACCAATAGACATGAGATCATTAAGCTTTTACCATTTATGGTCCTTAAAATCTATATTCTAATTTCAGAACTCAGCGTGTAATACCACAGAATAAAACTACTCAGTAAGAAACTTGCTGAGCTGGGAACAGTCTTTGAAGAGCAGAGAAAGAAAGTCAGCCCAAAACTTCTGTCGATTTAAGATTTATAAAAAAAGAACTCTTTAGCTCTAGTTTGGGTCACTTTCAGGGGCTTTCTGATGAATAAGGTGACTTTAGACAGTGTTTTACTTGCATTTCAGATTGATTTCGATTGGCTAGATGTCATGCTGCCCTGTCTTGTCACAGAAGCGACTGGTCCTGGCTTCCAGCTCCCATTAAATTCATAATGCAGAGGAAGACCCTTCTTATAGAATTTTGTCATGTGAGAGGAGCTCGAAGCTCCTGTTACATGGGAACTCTGCAGGAACTGGGAGCCTCCAGACCACGAAGGTACCCTTGGCTATAGTCCTCGTATTTTGGAACCACAGTTTACAGATCCCTTGTGACCAAACAAAAACGATAATTTACGCATTGAGTGATAGTAAAGAAAATACGATACAACTTAAATTAGAATGGAACTAAAATGAGTGAACTTCATGAGTACATACCAACTCAGATTATCATAGATCCTTAGTGGCTAAAATCGGATATATATATATATTTTAAATTTACAGCTATTCAAAAAGTTGTTAGTCTGCATCACAATGAATGCAGACATTTCCAAGTGTTTTCATGCCATGATCCTTCCCTTTCTACATGGGGATTATTTCCCAGTGCCTTTGCTGCTGTTTTGTAGAGGTGGATAGTCTAGTATTTTTTTGAAGGGTTTGAAAAGGGACAACATTTTGAGAAAAAGAGTTAAAAATACAAATAATCATGCACCAAAAGTAAACTCTTGAGACGCTGACTCATTTCACACCTTCAACAACCAATTTTTTTCTGATTGAAATACATTTTTTTGTCACATCAGCAGCATCTCTTTATGGTTCCTTTTCATTTTTGGAGTATCCCCTTCATTTTAATTACAGGCTGGATATTGGATTGCAGGGCAAATATTTGTCATATTTATTATTAATCATTATGCAAATTATTTGTTAGATTTTTTTAAAAAATGTATTTTCTCTAATATGTGAATAAAAGCTAAATATATTTATTTATTAACTGGTGGGCTGCATCCCATAATGAGGTAGTTCCATCTGCTTCAGCTTGGTTAGACTTACGGTCGTCATCTGTGACAGCTCAATTCTGTTTGCTGATTACTTCAGAATTTTGGAGTGATGCAGCTTCATCCTCCTGTTTTCCTCAACAGGGTTCACAGATTTTGTAATTACTGATGGGCTCTGACTTCTATACAATGTGCTCGTATAAAATAAAAAATAAGGAGAAACATGAAATCACTTTTATAAACATTCTCCCCCTACATAATGATCAGTATATTTACATTGATTATAATTATTTTAGCTCTCTAATTCTTCAAGGACCATGTCTCTTCTATCAACTAATGTTTTGGAATGGATGAGCTGTGAATTTGTGAGGAACAGCCTTTAAACCAACAGGAGTAAACCTGCTGTAATTAGAGTAACAGGCGAAAATAAGGGAAATTTGAATGAAACTCATTTTCTAACAGAGACAAAGTTCAGACAGGTGGATCCCCACTGCCTGTGACTTGTAAAGCTACGGCCCTTGTTGAAGACACCTCTTCAAAGGAAGCAGCAAATTTCTAATCTTCAGGTGCAGAAGTAACATAAAACCAATTTTAGAACAAGAGGAAAAAAAATATTAGATACAGAAATGAGGTCACTGAGCTGGTTCCAGCATCACTTTACATCTCAGCAATGTGGCCACAGAAGATTAAGCATCAAACCACACCGCATAATTCTTTACCAGTGTCACCTTATCATTCTATTAATTCATTGAATGAGAGATAATTTTAAACGAATTTCTTTTTCAGCTTTTGTGCAAATGCCAAAGAAAAATAAAAGATGACCTTGAAACTCATTGAAAGTCACGGTTAGAGACTCAGGCCAAGTTAGAAAAAGTGCTTTCTTAGTACTTTTTCCATGTGACCTTCTATACTGGGAATTATTAGATATATATTTTCTGAAAAAATAGTTGTCAGGGGTTTATGTTATTCTTAGGCTTTATGCACAACTAATCACTGGACAGAACATATTTAATATTCAATTTCAAAAGAACCACTACTTAAACAGTTAAGTAACTAAATAAATCTAAATAAATTGTAGATTATTTTGTATACTTGGCTTCTTTACAGATTTCCTCTAAAACATCAAGAATTCTTCATTGTTTTTCTTCAAGGGTAGTCAAAGGAGGGAGTTTCCAGAATTTTTTCAGCTCTTTTTCTATTAAATACAATGTTTCTTTCCCATAGGAAGCTTCACTGTTTAGCTGTGTGTATTTTCTGATTCCTTTAAGGCTATGTACAAAGACACAGTTGATCATATGAAATTATCCTGGATAAGAAAATATAAGCTCTCCAATAGGATTAACTTCTTCATGAAGTGCCCATGGTGAAAATTCTATCAATACAAATTTTCAAGCTCGATCACAGCACTTAACCCTAATCTCACTTGTATATCAGGAAAATTTCTTACATAAATTAAGAATTTAAGTACACAGTCTTCATGTTCTTCATGTCTTTATGTTTCCATTTATTCTAGTGGTATAACACTCCTCATAATTTCTAATATGCTTATCCTGCTAAATATTCCAAGTAGCCTGTAGAGCCCACAGAACTGCAATAGCTTCCTCCTTGCAAAGCTACATCCTGTAGCTCTACTTGTACGTACTTTTTCTCTCATAATGTTCATAATCAGAATTCCATTAGTTCAGTTTCCTTTAGGCTTAGCATATAAATTTTTTCATGTGAATTTTTCTACTGTGAGACAAAAAGCAGCCTTTGTCTATGCAGTCTCAGGTGTTTTGTGGCTGAAAAAGAAGTTATTATGGTAAAAAATCCACCCTCGTGGTGGGTTTTCTGCAGGCAGATTTTCAGGACATGATGTTCTCTGAGACAAAGCTAAATGCAGCTGACATTTCATCACAGCTGAGAAAGCAGTGTGGGAGGTTTGGCCTGACTGAGGGTTTACTTTGTCTGAAGAAGGAGCTCTGATGGACATGAAGTGCTGGCATTTTAATTTTGCACTTAGGTATAAAAATATCCTGGTCAATAGTAAAACCTCTTGTGTTCTAACAAGTAATGCTCTTCCATTCCTTCTGTTTCTCTTCATTTTTCTCCTCTGCTTGTGAGTATTTATGTCAAGGAGTCTAAAGACCTGTAAAGTACTGAGGCCAGAATTCTCAGAGGACTAAATGAACTTCTTTGACTTCACAGGCATAGGATTTGGTCTTTGTAGAAGCAATATCTACTAGCAGGACAAAAAAGTTACTTGCTTCAGTGCATGATGTTCTGTTCTTAAAAAACCTATTTGTAACTTCCTTTTATTGCAAAGATGTTTTTAATTTTCACTTGTTACCAGAAGGTAACATGGCAACTATGTTTAATCTTCAGCACTGACAGAAATACTTAAAATAGAAATGTCTTACAACAAAGTGTAGAACACATCAGTGTAAAAACCTGAACATTCTAAATGAGAAGTCAAAGTAAGTTTATTAATTAAGCTCTCAATTTATTGTCTCTATCACATGTTTGTTTGTAAGTCTGTGTATACTCCAGGACCTTACCTGAAAGAGGGTGTTGTACTGTTTCTTTTTTAAATTAATAAAAGATAACACTAATTAGATCTGTCTAAAACCTAGGGTGGATGTTTATTATTGGTTTGTGAGGATTTTGTCTAGCTTTTTCAATGAAGTATCAAAAAAAGATGGAATGTTGACTCTAATAGCAGTAGTGAAGAATATAGCTTCAGGTCACTGGAATTTGGGCTTTTCCTTGCAGACACAATTTTTCAATGAATACTGTCCTTACGCAGACACTGAACTGACAGACATGGTGAGAGAACACCTGTTTCCTAGTCCATGGCATGTGAAACTATAGAGTAAGTGTAATATTCTCATCCTATGGCAGATTTTGGAACGTTTAGGTTGTCCCCCCAAGTTCCTTAAAATGATCATCTCACTCCACGAGGATCAGCACGGCCAAGTCAGATATGGCAACATACTTTCTGAGCCCTTTCTAATAAAGAATGGCATGAAACAAGGCTGTGTTCTCGCTCCTACCCTATTCACAGTCTTTTTCAGCATGATGCTCCAAAGGGCCACGGCAGATCTCGATGATCAGGACGGTATCTACATCCGATATCGTACTGATGGAAGCCTGTTCAACCTAAGGCGACTGAAGGCCCACACCAAGACCTTAAACCATCCTGTCCGGGAGCTGCTTTATGCTGATGACGCCGCCCTTGTTGCCCACACAGAAGCAGCCCTGCAGAGTTTAACATCCTGCTTTGCAGATGCTGCTGAGCTCTTTGGGCTGGAAGTCAGTCTAAAGAAGACAGAAATTCTCCATCAACCTGCACCTCAGGAAGTCCCCCATCATCCCCACATCACCATTGGCCAAACAGAACTCAAATCAGTCCAGCAGTTTAATTACCTAGGCAGCCTCATCTCCTCGGATGGTAAGATTGACGGGGAGATAGACAACAGGTTAGCAAAGGCATACAGTGCTTTTGGAAAGCTGCATAAAAGAGTCTGGCGAAATAAACACCTGAAGAAAAGCACAAAGATCAGTGTTTACAGAGCCATAGTGCTGTCTACTCTCTTATACGGATCTGAATCATGGGTCATCTACCGCCACCACCTGCGTCTCCTAGAACGCTTCCATCAACGCTGCCTCCGTACAATCCTTAACATCCACTGGTCAGATTATGTGACCAATACATCTGTTCTGGAACAAGCAGCAGTCACAAGCATTGAGGCCATGTTACTGAGAACACAGCTGCGTTGGGCAGGGCACGTCTCCAGGATGAAGGACCACCGCCTCCCTAAGATCCTGCTTTATGGTGAACTTGCCTCCAGCTGCCGAAAGAGAGGAGCCCCAAAGAAAAGATACAAGGACTCCCTGAAACAACATCTCAGCCTTGGCCATATTGACCACCATAACTGGTCTACTCTGGCCTCCAATCGGGAGACCTGGAGACACACCATCTACAACTGATGCTTTTGAGAAAGCACGCAGGATCACCCTTGAGGAGAAAAGACAACGCAGAAAGAATCGTGCCTTGCAGGATATACCATCTAAGGAGTCTTTCTGCTGTGCCTTCTGCAATCGAACTTGCCTATCTCGTATTGGCCTCTTTAGCCACCAACACACTTGCAACAAACGTGGGTAGAGCCCTTCCCAAATCTTCATTCGCGAAGCCTAGCCATGATGATGATGATGACCAATAAAACTACTCTCTGTTAAGAGGGGAGGATGTCTACAACTGATAGAGCAGCTGAAACAGACTCATTTGCTTCTTTCTCCTTCTGCTAAGACTAGCAGATAAGGTGACAATTAGTGCCATTTAAGCCTCCCTTTCTACTGGTATAGATGTTTATGACTGTGCATTTAAATAGTCACTTATACCACATTTTGAATCTACATTTACACACTGTATGCTTATATTAGGCCAGGTGAATCCACTGTGGGGTGAATAGTGATGATAAGAAGAAAATAAAAGGTGCATTTACTTCTGTGTCTAGACAGGCCTACAGTTAAATGTTGCATTATATTTTGCAGCTCCTTAGACATGTCATAACATAATTTCACCCCTCTTTTTTTAATAGACTTAAAAGATATTCTTGTATGAACATATAGCATTTAAACTGAGGGAAGAGCATTAAGTGACACATGCAATAACACAGAGTGCCAGTGATGGAAAATACATTGCCATGCACTGAGGATTTTGTTATTATAAGATTTTGTCAAAAAACCTCACTTGGAGCCGAGGACAACAGTCTTGCTGTCTGAGAATCTTAATGGTTTTGGCTGAGATAGAGTTAATTTTCTTCATCGTATCTGGTCTGGTACCATGTTTAGGTCTTGTGACCAAAACAGTATTGATAATACAGGGATGTTTTATCTATGGCTGAACAGTGCTTACACAGTGTCAGTGTCTTCTCTGTTTCTCATGCTGTACAGCCAGAGGATAGGTTGAGGGATGTGCAGTAGGTTGAGAGGGGACTGGACACAGCCATGCAGATGACCAGAATTAACCAAAGAGATATTTCAGACCATAAAGAAGGAGGAAAGGGGGATGTCCGGAGTTAAGGAGTTTCTTTTCCTAAGTCACTGTTGTGCATGATGGAGCCTCAGTGTCCTAGGGATGGCTCTAAGCAGCTGCCTGCCACGGGACGTACTGAATGAATTCCTTGTTTTGCTTTGCTTGCACATGCAGCTTTTGCTTTACCTACTAAACCGTCTTCATCGTAACACATGAGTTGTTCCTCTTTACCTTGTGTGTTCTCTTCCTCACCAGTTGCAGTGAGCAGCATGTGTTGGATTGAACAAATGGCTTGTGGGGCAGAGCTATGTGTTGGTGTTAAACCACAACAGAAACTTATATGCCAAGTCCTTGTCCGCTGTGCTAATTCACAAACGTGTTTTTTTGGTCCTGTATTAAGCCTGTTGAATAGATTCCTTCTTTCCATATCTTTAGAATGACTCTGTGATCAGAATGGTGGAAGAAAGCAGACTGTATGAACAAAGGATGTCACTACATCATGCTGTCGTTCTATCAAGTTAGTACTCCAGAAACAAAGTACCACCTTTTTAAAAGTGGTTTAAATGCTAATATGAAACTATTGTGAAAGTTGTACAACTTCTGCATCCTGTAACTACTTTTGCCTGTTTTCTAAACACCTTATGGTGTTTTAATCTCCACTTCTTTCAAATTCTCTGCCTTTCCCTTTCTTAATCACTCTGCATAATGAAAAGTCCATGTAAGCATGCTAAAGCTTTCTAGCCAAGTCTCCACTTAAACTAACCAGTCTTTGGTTCTTATTATGTACAAAAGGGAATATTGATTTCACTCCTGTCAGTAAGACTTTATTATATGACATGAGGATGAAACAGATTGTATCATTGACAGCTGCAATAAATGGAATTGCTGCAAATAGTGGGAAACACTAGAAGAATTAGAAATGTCTTTGCTTTATCTTGATTACTGAAACTGATCCTTTTTGTGCTATTTAGTAGTGAGGTGGCTTGTTAAAAACAATCAATTAATATTCACAAGAATTCCAATTATATCTAGCTTAAAAAAGAATGAAATGTAAGTATCTTGCAGGGATTCCATTGGAAAATGTGGCATGTGCTCCTATGGTTTTGTTTTTCCAGTACCATATTCACTTGTCCACATCCTACATATCCCCAAAAGGTAAATTTCCATGAATCTCTCTTGTCAACAAACATCCTTCAGCAATCAAATGATCTTCCTGATGGACTCAAATCTGGAGAGATTTTCTCTTCTTTCATCCATCTATGAATATTTATTACTCCTCTAGTTGAGTCTAATAAGAGTATGATTTAAAGCCCATTCAACTCAAAAGGAGTCTCTCAGGTTATTTTAATGGGATTTGATGCTGACCCTAAGACTGTATGTCAGTAGACATTACTGAGAGCTATAGGCATTCTGAGGAAAGAGGGTACGAACACAAAGGAGCAGAACCTGGTTTTCACGTATAAAGAAAGCGAATGTCTCAGGTTTCACTAAGAGGTTTTTATTTATCTGCTACATCAACTATTTGACAAATGAAGCTGACTTAAGTGTCTTACTCACAAGGTGTCAGAACTCTGCTTCTGTATCTTTTATTAGCCTACATTCTGTTTGATACCCACAAGAAAAATAAGATTGTACTCCGCTGCAAACAGTAGACAGATATTTGCAGCAGTAACTGTCTAAATTGTGGTTTGAAAACTGTTCCCCAAAATAATATGAGAATACACCTGGCAGAGGTTTATGAAGATAAAAATCTTAAAAAAGTACCTCTCAAAGTAAGGGATGTATTTTTTAATATATTTATGTGTACAAGCTGACAAGCACTAGAAGTTTATTATTCATATGTGAATACATATCATAATAATATATGCATTCAAATTTAAGTGAGAATATTAAATATTTTGCAATAACTTCACGTGAAACTGCTTTACATGTATATATATCCATATGAAGGGTTACAATTAACAGCTCAGTGTCCAAATGGAAACCAGTAATGAGCGGTGTCCCTCAAGGGTCCACACTGGGACCAATATTATTTAATATCTTCATCAATGACATAGACTCTGAGAATGAGTGCAACTTATCAAGTTTGCAGATGTCACCAAACTGAGAGGGGTACTTGAGGGAAGGGATACCATGCAGAAGGACCTTGGTAGGCTTAAGGACTGGGACCATGTGACCTTACTGAAGACCAACAAGGGCAAGTGCAAGATCCTGCTCGGGGGCAACAGCAACCCCCAGTATTAGTAGAGACTTGGGGATGAACTGACTGAGAGCAGCCCCACACAGAACTTGAGGATATTAGTAGATGAAAAGCTGGATATGACCCCACAATGTGGGCTTACAGCCCAGAAAGCCAACCATGTCCTGGGCTGTACCCAAAGCGGCACAGGCAGCAGCTCAAGAGAGGTGATTCTCCCTCTGAACTCAGTTCTTGTGAGACCCCACCTGGGGTGCTACATCCAGACCATGGCTGTGGTCTCTAGCACAAGCAGTACACAGGCTTGTTAAAGCAGGTCCAAAGGAGGGATGATCAGAGGTCTGAAGCACCACTCCTACAAAGTATGAGCTGACATTGTTTATCCCAGAGAAGGGAGATCTTATTGTGGCCTTTCAGTACTTAAAGGGGGCTTACAAGAAAGATTGAGAAATACTTTTTGCCAGGGCCTGTAACAATATTGCTATGAAATGAATATTGCAGAGTATGACCACAAGATTCTTTATTGCTAAACTGATTTCTCAGTATCCACTGCACCTCAACTAGCACTGGCATGCCAGTGAAGCTGCATGTAAACATGCTGTCTTTTGACACAAGAGGAAGGGAAATAATGGCAAAACACATTTAAATATGATTACTGAATAGATATTAGGCTTTCCTGGTGAATGTTAAGGTGTTAAGTTTCAGTGTTCTGAAAAAGGAAGATTTCAATTTCTGTTGCTGCTCAATGTGAAAAACAAAAGCATCAAACAGCCTTACAATGCAAAAACTTAACTAAACAAGACACATAACTGAGAATCATTGGAAACTTTGATCATTATTCCAAGCAAAATTCTTCTTGAAATACATGATAATTGGTTTCATTTGTAATATTTGTTTGGTGATATATTATTGTCATTTCTCTTTCCAAAGTCAAATAGCAATATTTAACCATTAATTAGTGCAAACTTCCATATGTCATGTATAATTTATTGGTTTATCTAAATATCTCATGCATAGTTTATCTTGTGAATGGTCTTAAAAGGTCTATGTGATGATTGTTGTCAAGTCTTCTATGATTCCTTGAACACAACAAGTAGCTTTTCACATTACTAATTTTAGTAAAAAAATATGACTTTTTAATAGTTGCTGAAAAAAAAAATTGATATTTGCAGTTATATCTGAAATCAGTTAGTGGGGCAACAGTGATTAGCCTTGACAGGAGATGTTTGCTGCTTCCTCTCTTGTCTCCTGACACACACTGCATGCCAACTATCTGCTGAGCCTTCAACTGAAAAGTGTAAGATTGTGTGTGATGGGATAGTGTGCACTGCTGCCAGTGTATGGAAAGGTGAAGAGCTATTTTCAGTGTCTATTGGATTTCTTTGATGTTTGCAAAGAAATAAAGAGATCAGCAAACAATGCATTTGAGACATGCTTCTATTTTTAAAATGAACACCAAAGAATTACATTGTTCCATTTGATCCGACCATTGAACTCAGAATTTGTAGTGGAGATAAAGAGAGGTAGTAAATATAGAGACAATAAACATACAATTCTGTTTGAAATCCAGATTCAAAAGCAGCGCTTTGTGTTGGAAACCTAATAATGTTGAATTTGCCCTTGTAGAATCATCAGAACATTACCAAGCAGTTTTTTAATAAAATCAGCTCAAATATTGTATGATTTTAAGAATAAGAGGAATCAATTTTTTTGGTAAGATCTTTCTGTATCACCTGTCATTAGATTTCACACAACTCTTGTACCAAGACCAATAACTTTTATTATTGAGAAGAATTTTCCATCTCTCTAATTAGTGCTTTGGCACAAATTCTGCCCATAATACTTTATGAAATGCAAGACTTTGAGCGGCATCAGTGAAATCATAGAATCATAGAATGGTTTGGGTTGCAAGGGACCTTGAAGATGATTTAGTTCCAACCTTTTCCATGGTCAGGAAAAGCTTTCACGAGACCAGGCCTGGAACACTGCCAGGGATGAGGTATCCACAACTTCTCTGGACAACCCATTCCAGTGTTTCACCACCCTCACAGTAAATAATGCTTTCCCAGCAGATAATTGAAACTTACTCTCTTTCAGTTTGAAACCATTTCCACTCGTCCTGTCACCACCTGCTCTTGTAAAAAGTCCCTTTCCATCTTCCTTGTTGGCTCCCTTCAGGTACTGAAAGGCCATAATCAAGTCACTCCGATGCCTTCTCTTTTCCAGGCTGAACAACCCCGATTCTCTAAGCCTTCACCCATAGGAAAAGTGTTCCATTTCTCTAATCGTCTTAGTGGCCCTCCTCATCCTTTGAGCATAATTTATTTTTCATAAGTTATTTTCATGGAATGTAGTCTTTATGATATTCCATGAACTATGACTCTGTATATATGAGAAAGTATGTAGTACGAGCAAAAGTAGACTTAAAAATTATTTTTAAGACACAAATCTTGTATTTGTTCCTTGGTACAAGATAAAGAAAAAAATCATGATTAGGCTGGAATTAAGGATTGTCAGAGTGTGTTGTTAATTGTATCTTTACACTCATTAATTTTATAATATTAAAAATATTTTGTAGACAGATTAGAAAGTTTACCAAAATAAATTTAAATATGATAAATAAAAATATAAATTTAAAACAAATAACAACTTCTGTTCTACATTTTCCCCTGTATTATCTACTGTTAAATTCAAGCTGCTTAAATTAAATGTCTTTTTTTCCCCTTGTATTGCCACTGAAAGACTGAGCTAAAGTGGTTTATGTGACCTAAATATCTGACTACATCAAATGATGATGTGGTGTATTTTCACATACAAGTAATTGGACACCTGAATCTCATGGTCTCCAAGTTTTCTGGATTAGGCAGTTGAGCAGGTCATTTAGAGGTCACAGTTTACGCACCTGGATCTCCTTTCCTCAAATGGGGAGCAATGGCCGTGTTTCTTATCTCAGTGTGGGGCACAGCATGTACATGAACCATCTGTTTCCTCTAATGTGGGTATTGTCTTTAATGTAGGACATGTTTCAGTGGATCATGCAGGTGATATATTTTTTGCTTCAAGCGAGATGAAATTGCTGATTTAATGCCCCTAGACCTAAGCTCCTTTCTATCGTTTCCATTTTACTGGAAAGGTAGTGAAGGAACTTGAACCCATAGTTTCTATGAAAGAGTCTTATATTTCAAGACTGAGTTTAAGCTAAAAAAAAAAAAAAGTATTTTCTTCAGGTTCATGAGGATGATTTCAAACTCCTACTAATATTATGTCAACTGGCCTTAAATTCTGCACTTAGAAATGTTAAGTTCTGCAGGACCTAGCAAGCACATTTTCAAGCTTTTCTGTTCATAAATATGTAACAGAGACTAACAACACTTTCTATATTAAAATAGAGTATGAACAAAGTTCAAAGATATAGTTTTTCAAATTTTTATTTATGTATATGTATGTGTATGTATTTGTATTCAAACTATGATCCTTTATCATAACAAAAGGTCATTATTTTGCTTGGTAATGCTAGTATTGGTCTGCCATTTTATATCTTTAGAAAGATACCAAATTTTGTTTTATTTCTAGGCATTTAATAGTCCTCTATTCTTAATTGAATACTCTGATGTCTCTTGTTAACTGCATAAGGACAGTAACATAGCCTTTAGCTTTAGCTAAGTTACTTGGTACTTTTTAAAAGTTAAAGATGGTGAGTATTTTTTGATTTATGTATCCTTAAGGGTTCAGTGTCATTATTAAAAAAAAATAAATACATACTCAAGTCATTATTTAAATTCCTCTATATGCTGGTTTTCCTTCTCGTATTCTTTCACTGAAAGAAGCTGAATTTACTATTGAATAACACAGCAAGTCACTTTGTGTACAATTAAAAGTGAGTAATTTCTGACCAGATTTCCCTCCTTCACCAAAGGTATACATTAGGACTTCAATGATGTGTGAAGATGAATCCCAGTTGTAAATGCACAAGCCTTCATAATATGTTGGGGAACAAATAATTAGCATTTTGGAAATGTGTGGGCATCTCACAAGCAATCTGGTTCTCCTCCTCCTTCCTGTTTTGAAGTCAATAGCCTGTGTTACAGCAGCCATCTGCAGTTCCATAGGCAGGTGCAGGGTCAGTATCACAGCTCCAAGCATGGAGTTCAGAGAGAGCTGAAAAAATTGCTAAGCAGCTAAGAAGAATTTCCAGCGTCATTAAAAAACCACACCAGCATTTATTTCTAAATATATGCCTGTTTTTATTTGGTATTTTTTTACATTTTTCTGGACATGGTTTGTTCAGAGAAAACAGCACATGGGCTTGCTGGTAATGTCAAACTGTGTAGGAATAATGAGAAATGTATAAGACTAACCATAAAATGTAGAGAAAAAAATCCAGGTGTTTTGTTGAAGACTTGTTATACCTTGGATTTAATAGACTATTCTGCAGTATTGATTGCCTCAGAAACATGATGCTGCTTTCTAATAGTTTCAGACACTAACCAAAATGCTGACGTGGTGCAATGTGCCAGATAAGTATATCACAAGAGATCATGCCAGCAAACTCTCCAAACCTTGCACATTGTTGCATCTGCTCAAATTTTGTTTTGGGTTGGTTTTTTTCATCTTTCTATTGCTTCAGTGGACTTACCCTTCCTACAAACTCTTTCCCTTTCTGCATATGCTTCTCCCTTTAACTAGATCTATCAATGGGGTTTTAGGAAAAGAGAGTCAAAATCAGAGAAAATAACACCATCATCTACATACATAATTATAGACTTAACCAGTGCACCTTGGTTGAAATAAATTATGTTCCTGGCTCTGTTTTACAAGTATGGGGCTCAATGAAGTACTCAACTGGAGATTTTATATGCATTGAAAAACACTATCATAAAGGCCCATCACTGTCATGCAAATAAATATTTTCATCCAACATCCTCTTCTGAAAGTATTGCTATTGCTTGAAATTATGGTAGCAGTTAGGAAAAGAACTTTTTTTTCGCTTTTTTACAAACACAAGTTTGTAAGTTCGGGATCATGGAGGGTAAGCAGGATTTACTGAAATTTTCATATGTAAAATATATTCTATAAGTATGTAATGATAAATATTTTTGGTATTATTTCCTAGTGAGCTCCGTAATAATTTCTCATTGGTTTTAATGTCACATCAGTGCTTTTGTGACACTAAATTATCAGGTTTTCTAGCACTATAGCAATAGCAGCTTTGATTGTTTTATTTTTCATTAGTATCTCAAATCTGGATGATCCTATTAATGAAACAAATATCATTAATACTGAGAAAAGTGTAAATTTCTTCAAAATATTCTGATTTAGGTAAAATGGAGTTGTTTTTTTTTTTTTTAGACTAAAGCCAAAAATTCTTGCTTAAAGAAGATCATTAAATTTGTATACACAAACAATGCCATAGATGGCATTTCAAATTAGCAATAAGAAAGGTTAGACAAGGCATCAATATCTTTTCAGTGAAAATTCTTGCTAGATGACAGTTAGCAAAAAAAAAAAAAAAAAAGATTATCTTCTTTAATTGTGTTCCAAACTTAGCTTGACCTCAAAATGTGAACTGATCGTATAAACTTTTAATTATCTAGCACTGGTTTTGTTTTGATTGTTGTTTGTTTGGTTTTTTTTCAAAATAACTCGGTACAATATTTCTACTACCGTAGTATGAACATAAGCATGACATATATCTTCTTTTTAAATGTAAGGCATACATTCAGTATGTTGATATTATTTCTTCACTCTCTCCTGTGCATTATCTAATACACTTGCATTCTTTGATTTCCATTTATATGGTGATATTTCAGAAGACTGTCCATCCATTCTGCAAACTTAGATCCCTAATCATACACAAATTTTGATCTGTTTCTCCTACTACCTACAACCAGCATCACTTTCATATTCTGAATACAATTTCCACATTAAAATATCCCTATAAAAACAGAAGAGGTACTGTTCAATAATTCATCTCTTATGTGTTAACAATCATGTGTTTGATATTTAAGAAACAGGTAAATAAAAGATTCAGATCTTCCTTCTTATCTTCACTTGCATGTTCAGCTTATTTCTCGCTTATTCCCTTTTTCTGTGCCCTGGTGGTTGGCAGAATGACCATTTGTGCTCTACTGATTAAACTGTTCTTTCTCTTAAAAGATTCATGTGGCACAAGCAGGATTTTTGGTTGAGGCTGAAAAAAAGTCTCTGATGCTAAGCAGTAAGTGTTAAAGCTGATTAATCCAGTCTGACTGCCTTCTGACCTGCAAAAAAAAGGTACATTCTTAATTCATTTCAGTAGGCAAACACAAAGTGAAATTCTTTTGAAGAGTGGACACAATATAGGTACACAGGCATGTGTTAGGACATGGCCTGGGGTTTAACTAACTAAACTCACCATGAGAAACTGCTGGACATGGCATGAGTAGCTGCTGAATATGACAGATAAGAGGGAGAAGCTGACAAGTGTTATGGATTGTGCTGTGAATAATGGCCAGATTTCACATATAGTTACAGGGCAGGGAGGTGAGAGACAGGCAAATTTCATAAATAATCAGGGAGTCAACTGGGGATCTTTGAGAAGTGAGATATGGCAAGGTCAGCAGACCCTCAGCAAACATAATCTGTGAGGCACCAAATTGCGGTACAGGTGCAACAAAAATGAGCGCAGTGGAGAAAGGCTAATTGAATGCCTTTCTGGGTCTGAGTGCATGAACCTCTTGTGACCTTCAAGAGGGACTAGTTGGTAAGTAGTACGAGTGATCTGAGTCTCAGCCACTGGAAAGAGAAATTGTGGGTCTGAGGAGTCCATAGCTCCAGGAGGTGGCTACCAATGGAAACCATATTGTGTTTGTGAGGGTGTGGAAGTGGAACACTAGCAGACTTCAGGCTGGACTAGATGTACTAAGAGGATGTTGGAACCTGGAAAGACTTAGGGTCTCAGGATATGACCCAGTGAGTGTGTGAGGTGCCTGGAATCTGGGCAAAGATCTGTGATAATATACAAAGAATGTATGGAAATGGGTGTGCCTATAAATCTGAAGAAGGCGGTACACATATGAAACCACTAGTGAGTTTACATCCTGATCTGTGTGTGTGTGCACAGGTGTGTATGCCAGGAATGTGTTCTCCACCTCACTGCTGACTAGACCTGGCCACAAGGAAGCCTTTGCATCCATGAGTCTTGGATGGCAGATGTCCCAAGGGCTAAGAGGGATATCAAGTCATCTCGCATGGCCAGGAAGAAGAATTTCCTGAGCCACAAGGTCTACCAGGTCTTACTTCCTTCTGCAATAAGTTTAACAAGTGTGGACATGTTAGTCAGGATGAAAACGAAATTGTCCTCTAGTCTTTAATTCATCCTTAAAAGAGTGTTCAGTAGAAAAATGAGAGAACATTTTTTCTTTTTTTCATGAGAAAAACAATGCAACCTTGATGTAATGACTTATGCCATCTTCTGTTGAGGCCCCTAAAACTATAGTAATTTACCTAGAAACAAATTATGCAAAATATAACCATCTTATTTCTTACTGTATACATACTTGAAAGTCAAATCTGTACTGGAAAAACAGCTAGGTTATGTAATTTAATACATAAACAGGCCTATTTCTAAACCTCATTTTAATTTGCTGTTTGTTTCTGCTGCAAGACAGAAATTTAGTATAAGAAGTGTCTTAGGAGGCTAAAAAGTCCAAGAGAAACTTTTGATACTTTTTTTCTTATATGAAAGTATTTTCACAAATATATTTGAAATAATGTGACATAAGATCTCTATTTACTATTCCTTGAAAGACAATTATTTTTGTTTCAGTTTAATGGAAAATTTATCAGCACTGGTGTATTTCCCCTGATTATGTAAACTAGTTTCCAAGCACAGAGATGAATTTACCTTCTATTCTGCATTATTACCAGCTGTATTAAGTAATTGGTAGATAAATCATTAATCATTTCCTTTTATGTTTAGGGTAATAATATTAATTGTGAGTGAACAAATTGAGTAATCACATAGCTGTAATATGTGATTCCCACAGGAATCCTGTTGTAATTTGCTAATTACAACCATGACACAATATTATAGGCTGAATCTAAAATTGCAGTTTAGTGCTTCGCTAATGATTTAATTCCCAAATTGCAACAGCAATACCTGGCCATGAACATGCCCCCTAGTTCAACATAGCTTGCAAGGTTGATGGTGCCAGGCAAGAAAAAGATGAAGAGGTTACAGAAGTGATGGAAATACTAGTAACTTTAGTGTAGACCCTTTCCTGAAGAATTAATGAAATTATTAACTACTTCTGATAATTATTAAGTTACGAGGAAAAATTAATGTTCTAGTTCTTGCTTATCATCTGATATGCGGTAATTATAAAGCTGACAGAAACCAAACCCAAAGAGCATAAAGAGGCCATCATAATCTATGTTACTCTGATAACCTGAATTCTTTAAAGTTTTGCATCTACTTTTCATGTCTCATTCATCCATGAAGATATAATTGTAAATGTCAACAATAGAAGGGTAACCAAAGTGAGCAGCCAGTGCTGTGTAAAAAGTACAGTGTTACATGCACTTTTAAGAGAGAAACTTGTATGCTGAAAGCATATTTTTGAGTTAAATTTCATTTGAATGCCTGACCTAATTATGGGCCACTATATAATTGTGACCTCTCCAGCGTGTTTTGGGTCACTGAGTGGGAAGACATATTTGAATAAGACACATCTACTCATCTCTTCACTGGGTTACCCTGCAACGTTAACTTTGTCACTGAGATCGGCAACACCACTGAAAATTAGTACGTTAATATAGGACCTCTGGCTCCCCAATGGCTTTGTTTTGCTTTTAATTTTAAATTAAGGTTAAAATCCAACATATAAAGCAGTGGCAGATTTATATAAACTGACTGCTTTTTGCCATTTGCAATGATGCTTGGGCCCCTTGACAATGTTGGGCTTTTTTGGCTTTGTTTTGTTTTGTTTTATTTTGTTTTGGTTTTTTTTGTGGTAGCAATTAACTTCTTTTTCTTAATGTGATCAGCTACACAGAAGGAGGTTTTGTAACCTTCACACTGTTGTCATAAAAATAATTTTTTAAAGTTTATAAATTTATGAAATAAAGACCAGTCATAAACAGACATTATAGTAACACTGAAGCAAGAATTTTGTGATTTCTGCCTGCTGTGTGTGCTATTGTGCTTTTGTTTTCAGCCTAGCAGAGTTTGGAGGAGTCAAACATAATAAAACTATGGGCTTAAGGGCAGAAAATAGGGCAGCAGTCAAAAAACATTGAATTTCGTGCATAATGGTTACAGTGCACTGGCAGCAATCTGTCAGCTGCAGTCTTAGCTGTAGGCTTGATAAATACTACTAGTAATTCTTAGTGGAGTAGGAGACTGGGAATTTGACTTCAAACAAGAATAGTGAATTCACTTGGGAGACTGACATGATTTGGTGGTACTTCCTTAAGCCTAAAGGTCTTCTTGGTCCCTAGAGCTGCACAAGGGAGTCAGCCCAGGAGGGATTCTGACGGTGTTGATGGTGGTGCTTTTCACTTTATATTCAGCAGAGGAAGTTTTGTTGCATTTCTTGTGAAAGTTTGCTCACTTCATCATTAGTCTGTGATATAATGCTACACTCAAGTATCAATATAGGCTGAAACAGTCTTGCTGTAAGTAGGATACTTCCTTTCTTACCAGTCACCAGTTAAAGTTAAATGTTAAATTATACAGTTTTCATTTGATGTGGGACAGAGATTTAGTTATTAGTTTTTATATCTAGTCAGACTTCTCATATTGCTTTATGTACTTAGGCCATACATCCTTGTGTCTAAGCAAAGATGTTTTGGTTGTGTAATGATACCAGTGTATCAGCGTTTTGACTAAAGTCAGACTAGAGTTAAAAGGGGTTCCCGTGGAGGTTATCCCTGGCCTGTATTACCCCCTTTCTCCCTTCTTTAATGTAGACTTAACATGTAGTCCAATGTCACCTATGGTGGCCTTCCCAAAGTCACCTGTGGTGGCCTTCCCGTTACCTTGAATGTGAAGGGGATTGAGGTCTTTGTTTCCCTTTCAGAAAACAGGTGGATTTGAACCACTGCACAAAGGCCCTTGAAGTTCATGAAAACCCTCACAAACTGCGCAGGGGTTGCCTAAGCATCTAACTGCCAAAGCCACAGCACTTAGTTTTCTGACTGATGGAAAACAGTGGCTGAATAGTACATCCATTTATTTTAGTCTTATATACAAGAACTAAAAAAGGTCTCCTGAGTATTTCGTCTCGCATATAGGAACTGCAGAGGTCCCCAGGGTATTGTTCTCTTGAGTGGAGCTTGCTTTCCTTGTGCAAGTGGAAAAAAATAAGTGAAAACAAGAACCTATTTTCTTGCAGTGAATTGGTGAACTGACCTTTAAGCCTTGGCTCTTTTCCTCCCTCAGAAATCCACTGAAATTCAGTGGATTTCAGGCAGCATGTTCATGTGAGGCAGTCTGAATTTGGGATAGGATGGCAGAATGCAATGTCTAGCCCTCAGCCAAGAATAATAGATACATACGAATCTTTGGTTTCTTCACAGCGTCTCTGGGAAGACAAAATCTCAGGCATTACTCAGTTCTCGGCTGTTCTTAAAATCACTAAGAAATCATAATAATTTCTTTATAAAAAACATTTAAAACTTGCTAAATCTCTTGGTAGCACTATTGCAGCTGTGATGACCTAAGGCTTTTAGGAAGCCTAATGTTTTCTAAGGTATGAGAGCAAAGGTAGCTGGAAAAAGGAAACAAGTCTTCAAGCACACATGCCCTTCCCCTTAGTATGTTCTTAATATGAAGATGGCAACTTCTTTTTCAGAAGGATGTGTATATTTTCAAGAATTTTTTTCCCAGAAGTATCAAAAACAACAAAAAAATTATCTCTTCCAGCTTATCTGAAACTCTTGATTATGGTATGACAGGTGATAATACCCTTCCCTTTATGACAGTACAAAAATGGTAAAATAGTTCCATATTTAATGTTACAAAAGAAATAATTCAGCCCTCTAAAGTTTGTAACAAAATTGTTGATGCAAAAATAGCCATAAGAAAGTACTTTTCTGACTTCTTTCAATTTGCTAAATGTAGCAAAGAAAAATGAACATATGTATTAGAAATGGTTGGTGAGTTTCTTTGCAACAGGTAGCAAAGTGCTATCTAAATCTGTTTCTGTTCATTGATCCCACCTATTATTTTGCATTCAAGAATACAAAAGTGGGAGTGATTGACTGCCTAGGTGGGCGTTTGTTAGTGAAGGGTAACCCACTACGGATATTGAGCAGTCCTTCTTATTCTAAAGAAATCAGTGATTTTACATGCTTAATTTCACTAATCATATGCTGCTCTTATGTAAATACTTCATTGTTACATGGGTGTTTTGTAAATAAAGTGTCAGAAATAACCTGTGTGCAACATTTGACAGAAAAGTAACACCTTGTTATTTTTTCAACAATTACCATTACTGGATGAAATGTGTGTGAATCTGGAGATGTAGGTATATAGAATTTGTTTTATACATATAGTGTATTTAGGACAGCCCTCCCCACACTAAATTTTTGAGACTAAATCTGTAAGACTGTTAGTGAAAGTTTGGGTGGAATAAAGAATATTTGTTCAGGGTGCTCCAAGGAAAGCATTAAATATCAAGAAGGACAAAGCTCTGAGCTATCAGGCAGAGGATTTTATTTGATCTCAATTCTCTGAGTATAGTATGAAAAAGGGAACATCCCTTTAGGAAACCAAGATGTAAACATAGTTGTAGAAATGTAATGCCATGTTATATGTGCCCAAATTAATAATAGTTGGGATTAAAGCGTGAAGATCTCGTAAAAAGTCTACATCTTCACCATTAATAATCTGCAGCAATCAGAATGGCTTCCTACTAAATACTTCTATTTGCTCTCTAAATGCAATATTGTAGAGTGGTTCTTCCTAAGGAGGAAAAAAAAATAATGTGATCAGCTAAAAACATAGTTGCCAATATGCAGAAGATAATCTAAGAAAATAAAGTGAATAAAATGTATCATCAGAATGTGCTATTTACTGCAGAACAGCAGCACTGCTAATGTAGGGAGATGTCTCGTTATGGAAAACTCTTTCAGGGCCTCAATTAAAAGTGTGATGAAACAAATTAGCTTTTTTCTGTTCTGTCACCCACAAAGTACAGCTTTGTTGAACATGCCAGCTTGAGACACATATGGAGAACTAGCCATTATTTGACATCATAAATTTCAACAAAGGCTTCACAAGAATTATCAGTATCCATAACCTACTTAGGCACCTGATGCACTGTAACTTTCTTGTCATCAGCAGTTATATTCCTGTTCATTTTTTTCCACTCTGAATAACAGATGTGTGCTAATTGCAGATTTAAAGGCTGCTGAACATATTTGCTATGTGCACAAATTTTTTTAAACTTGCATTTTGCCTATTGGATGTTTCAATAGGCAGCGAGGAAGAAAAAGGCTGCCTTGTATTCTACTGATGCAAGGAGGAGAGAGACAAATTTTTCAAACGTACCAGAGATTAATTTCTTCTTAATCATGGAAAAAAATTTCCTCTGCTGTGTGTACAAAATGCAACTCTTCAAAGTGAAAGAGGTTATATGTAGAAATGAGTTTTCTACTCTTCTTCAAAAAAAGTTTAAAAAATGCTGATTTACTTGTCACAGATCTCTACTGGGTGAAGAAGAACAGTAGCACAGTGAAATTCTGAGCCTTAAGTTGAAGTGAGCAAAATAGGAAATCTAAGTTCTCTTTTGTAGAAAGCAATTTCAAGACAGTCTTCTCTTGCGTGTAAGCCTTGGAAAAAAAAAATCCTGCAACACCTTGGTATTTCCAGAATTGGTCTGATAATGGGAGTTTCCCAGGATGTCCTGCTAAAAAATTTAAAAGATCTTTCAGTTTGATGGACTCAGGAAAAAAAAATGAAATCTCTGAGGATATTAGTAGAGCTTGTGTATCTTTAGTTATCAAGATCTGATGCCACAAGGAGAGGAGGCACAGAAAGATATAAAGGAATCTAATGAATTGTCTTAAAAAGCTCTGAAGGAGTTGGAACTAAGGCTTAACTTCAGTATCGGTTAACACCTTGTCTCTTAACTGACTTTATTCTCTGCAAATCTGTGATGAAAAGGTTGCTATGAAAAGACTTCTATTAGTCCAGGAGAATTTCATTGTAGGTATAAGTGAAAACATAAAGGTATTAATTCCTGCTGGCAATATTCTGTGTCTTTCTCTTAAAGACTGTTCTATTTATCAGTGAGTGAGACAGACGTTGCTGCTGTCAACATGACTTATCTAGTTTGTTCCCTTTTGAGGCAATGGGGTCGATCATTAATAACTTACATAACTCATAGGTCATGATGGTATTCTAACCTATAAGTTACATCTAAATTATTAGTTAACTGCTCCTGATCTGAAGGGATATGAACTAAGCTGGTAATCGTAAAATTGAGCTTAATGGTTGATATAGAGTCAGAAATAAATATGTATACCTATTTTTTTTAAAAAATGCTGATTTACTCATTAATATGAGTGACAAGAACAACGTTTCTGGTATTTTTGTCAGCTTTGGGAGTCACGTATATATTTTCATTATAATTAGATGCATGTTATTACCTATAAAACTCTTATTCATTATGTTAATTCCCCTCCCAGACCAATTAACTTGTGGCAACCTACTGGTCATGTGTACAACAAATCTGAACAAATCTGAATTGTCCCAGTGTGGATGTTAGAATTTCTTTTATTTTATAAAAATAATGATTTTAGGGTTTTGAGATCATAATAGTAACATCTTCTCTGGTTTTCAAGTGAAAGCAACATGTAACAAGTTTTGTTCATTTTGGTGTCTCTGAACTCTCTTAAGATAAAATGACTTATGTAATTAAAAATGTAGCTTTTCTTAGCCAGAAGCTAGGAACTTTTATTCTTAGTGAAACTGTTGCTGCTTGCATCATTGCAGAACTGGTTAAATTCAGGCAATACCCAGTACAATACCCTATTGTACTCTTTATGAAAAGAAGTTCTATCACATTTAAATAAATCCATGATCTGTAGTCTAACTGATGTTTGTTGGGTGGAATCCGAAATGCTGCTTTAAGTTGCTTGTCATAGTATTTCTGCCTGAAAAACTCTGCTTCTTGTGTAGTCTAACAGGATTTCTCCAACTAGAAAAGCTTCTGATTCTCTATGATCTGCTACATGGTTGCATGTTGAGAATTTCAGTGTGTGTTTTCATTTTACTTCAAGAAGGGGAACACTTCTGTTATGCTGGGTTTCCATATCTCTCCTATCAGTAGGCACATCAACTAATAGAGAAAGATTTGTCCAAAACTCTTGCTTACCATTAAACCCAGATAAAAATATTTCAGAATAGATATAATTATCTCTTACAAAGGGCCACAACTTTAAATAAATAGTCCCACTGGTTTTAGTGGTACTTGCTGTGCGTTCAGACTGTGCGTAGTGAGGGCTATGTAAAGAGACTTTGTAATTAGTTTCATTGCTAAGTACAGCTAAAACTATGACTTGATTAACACCATGTTTCTGGAATCAGCAGATATTTGTGCTTTGAACATCTTTTCAGTCTGGATCCAGAATGTGTTGGGAAGCTGTCAAGGGAAAACTCTGCATTAGACAAAAGTACTGTGTAGAGTAAAATACAAGTTGCCAGGGACGTGCAATTCTTTTAGTAAGATTTTCCATATCTCATGCATTGCTTAGCTTACTTACAGAACTGCCACTCTCATTGATTAGATTAAAACTCATTCACTTCATCACCTAAGTGTGGTCCTGAGAAGAATAAGTTGTTATATTTTAATGACTCTGAACTTTTCAGATATGCTTCTGCGTCTTCATTCAGATGCACTGTTGCTGTGGTTTGGACTAGCTTGTCAAATGAATGGATTCAAGAGCATCAGTAATGGATGACAGAATAAAATTGAAGAGAAGGCAACAACCTCTAAAATAGTAAACACACTTTTCTTAATCTCTGAGAACGAAGAAGAATGATTATAATGTTGCAAACTCTTCTCACAGTAATTCTAAAGTTTCAATTACATTTGAAGATGGAAAAAAAAATTGTCACAGATACTTCTGTTTGGAACACCTGGCTGGCTCCTGGTCCAAGTTTCAAGTGGACTTTACTTGAGCCAAAAATAATGTCAACTTTAGAAATCTTGGTTCTAAAACACCAATGCAAATTCAGGATGAAAGAATTAGTGTTTCAAAGCAAACTGGAGCAAATGTGGCATATAATTGTTAATGATGATCTCTCCATATTAAATTGGAGAACAAAACTTTTAACTCTATCCTCAGGTCTCAGAGGTTAAGAAATTTTAGTGTCTATGAGAGTATCTTTCATGGTTTCCTTTAAAAGTGGAAGGAACTTGAACACAACTTTCATATCATCATAGTTTGTGACTGTTTAGCTGTCACAAACTGTCAGTTTATCTTAAACTGTTGTCACATCCCTGATTGCACTACTTGTATTTTGATTATTCAGCTCCTTTTCATTACATGTCATTAGCAATAACTGACAACATCTCTGAACCCCAAAATTCTGTTGTATATATATAGCCTGTAATTTTTAGAAGAGGAATGGCATCATGGAAAAGGCAAAAGAATCATATAATTACCAAAAATAACAACATCTTCTGTCACTTTGTGTGCATTGCAAAGAGGAAGATGTAAACAAAGTAACCAAAAGATTGCTGGGACTGAGTTGTCTCTTGTGCTTTTAATCCTTTGAGACAAATAACAGGTGCTCCATCCAGTGTCTGCCAGATGCCAGGAAGAGGAGTTAATGAGCTGTGAAACAACCTAAGCTTGGCGTATTTAGCCATGCCCAGCGGAGCAAGATGCACAAGTCTTGTACTAGACAAACCCTACAGTCAAATGACATGTGAAGCAGTATCTTATCCATGAGTGATCTAAATTACGGGACTCCCACCCTGCTTGTTCCTCTGACAGTTCAGTGCAAGTCAACTAACCAAAACTTAGTTTTTGATAATTTATGAGACCTAGAATTGTAGGCAACAATGGGAAAACACAACCAACAAGAAACTTTTCAGTCAGAACAAGATGCAAAATAGGATACTTCAGAATTAATATGTATTTGAAGTTCTGATGGTACCTATTAAGATTGGATAGGGTCATTTGTTTTCTTACTTCAAATAATAAAAATGTAACCTATTATTATAAAGTTAACGTAATTAAAAATGAAACTGTATTTTTATCAAGCAAGGTGATATTTAATGGTCTATATATTGACTATAACTTGAAACACCTAAAAAAAATGAAATTAAGGTAGTAATTTCAAACTGGTAAAGAATCAAAACTGTTAAAAGAACATTTTAATTTCATGTCTACTTTCATTTTTCTACCACAAAAGAACAATGTATAAAACTGTAAGATACTCAACTGTTCTTGGGAAATACAAGTTATTTTAGTTCAAGAAATACAAGTTAACAAATATTTGAATGTTTCCTCAGGATACAGTGTTATTTATCTTTTCCTCAGTACAAAATTGATTGAAGAAGTAATCATCATTGGCATGTCATTCCTATTCCATTATTAAATTTTATTACCTACCCTACTTTGTTGATATAGAGGTTGAGGTAAGCTACCTTGTAAATCAAAACAATGAAGTGATCCTGATTAAAAATAATTTACAAATATTTTATTTCTATTAAGGTCATCCATCAAAAAGATTTGCTCTTATGAATGCATTGATTGTTTTTTCTAGTTAATAATATTTCACAAATTTGCTTCCTATAGTGAACCACTCTGAAATCTTTTCATTTTATGTATGGCGCAGGTCACCTAAATCAAGTCAATGGTTTCTAAATCTTATCTAGATGATTAAAATTGGAAGGATGGACATTTTTCAGATAAATATAGAATATTGAGTACTTCTCAGTACATATCTGCACTAGCATATCTGAACAGATGTTTTGACCTGTAGCAAACACCATTAATGTCTGCATAAAAATGAGTAAGAGAAAGCTAAAATTCTGGGAATTTTCTGGCCTGGTATAATTTTGCTGTAGTTTTAAATGTAATGATAAATTTTCTCTTGGTCACTGTTAAAAACACAGCAAATACACACACAAATTGATTCAAAGGGAAAGAGACAATGTTGCAACACATACATTGTCAGTTACTGTAATTAAGTGGATTTTTTTTGAAACATTTAGAAACACACACTTCATTTTTCTCATCATTCTTCCTAGAACTTCCCAACTTCCTTTTCAGAATGATAGTCTTTTGTTGTTGTTTGAGTGAATTGCCTAGATTTTTTTTGACTTTTTATTACCCAATAAAATACAATCCAATTCTTATTACAAAGAGTAGGAAGATTTCCATGGGTACCTATCAGTTTTCAGAGGGCTTGTGGTTGGGTTTTTTTTGTTTGTTTTAAGTACTTCTTCATGGTGCATTCAATTTATGGTTTCTTTTATAACCCTATTAATTCAGAGGCTATTTATGACCAGATAAATTTATAGTGGTTTTCCATTAAGTCTATAAAACCAAGGTTATTAAAATCCTCTTAGACTTCATTACTAGAAAACATGCGTGTTGTGGAAAGCAGCTCAGTGTGTGTTTAACATTACACATATCCCTAAACACCACTGAAGTCAATGGAGTTTATGGACACATTTTAAAGTCATTACATGCCTAAGTTACTTTGTGTACAAGGAATGTCAATTAGGAGATTAGTTAATTCCAGAAACATAATGACATCCAGCAGCAGAACTATCCATATTTATGATCCACCAGACTAAATAATTGTTTGCTTTGATACTTTGTTTTTTATATTTTTGTCATTAGAATTCAGATCCGTACTTCAATGACAAATATCTAATATTTTTAATTTTTTTTTTCCGTATAGATAGAATTTTATTAAGCAGTTAGTATTTGATCTGGTTTCTGTCACTTACATGCTCTGGATCACCATTTTCTTTATTTATTTCACTGCTGCATTTGTAACCATGTCTTGAAAATTCTTCAGTTATGAGGTAGGAATTCACTTCCAAAACACTCCATGGCAATTCTGTTTGCACAGTAACTGGTAGTAAGCTTATCAGAGTAGATTTATACAGCTGAAAGAGCTCCTTAAGATTCATCTTGCTGAAGACTAACACTATTCACCATGGGGTTTTTTTTAATCAAACCTGAAACCTGAGACTGTACTGTTTATTTTCATCCACAAGTGGAATGTTATGAAAGCAGTCATCTTTCATTGAAATCAGAGGGAAATTTTCTAGCTACTTTATTTAAAGCTGAATCAGGTCTCAACATATCCTGCACGCACACCAAGGAACTTCTGAAAGCATTCTCAGAGCCAGACTCATACGCTTACAGCTTTGTGACACACTTGAACAACTTCTATTTGCTAGTGCTGCCTGAAAGAACTTGAAGAGTTTGTTTCTGAATGTTATTATAGGAGCTCAAATCTCATTATTCTCCCAGCCAAATATAAGGTGAATTCTGAATAGAATAAAAATTAGGTGCTGTTGTAATTTTCTGATATCAAAAACTGCAGTTATTAATTCAATAACATCATCTTAGATAACTATGCTTCGGAACAGAAAGAATAAACATTTCATGCTCCTGAATTTCATGTGTATGCTGTGGTATTTACAGAGTCATTTAAACTGTGTTGCAACTAGTTCAGAAAGGGTTATTTCACTGACACTTTCCGGTGTATTGACTGTTAACGTTTTCCTTTTTTGGTCTTAGCTCAATAAGTAGAAAATATTCAACTCCTTCTTTTCATTTAAATTAAAATTTACAAGTTTGCTTACCTTCCTGAAGTAACAACAAACTGCAACGCTTCATAAATTATGTTTCGTTCCTAAAATTCCAAACTATAAAGTAATTTTTCTGAGTTTTTTTTGCTAAGATATATTTTTTAACTCTTTCTTGGGCTCAAGAAATATCTTTGAAGTTGGACTATATTTTGATCTGAATCTTTAAGCATTATTATATAAAAATTATTAAATAAATAGGAAGCCTGCATCAGAAAATGTTGTCAGTCAGAATCATTTCTTATTCTCTAAAACCAGAATAGTACCTTAGTAGTACATTTTTCACCTCATTTGGTAGGTAATATATATATAAAAAAAATGTTAGCCCATTTTCAGCCCATTTTCTTCGCACATGATTTTTTTATAATTCCTCCATGTCAAAAATATTTTTCATATGTATAAGAAACCCAAAGCAGTAGAGAGGTTTTCGTTCTTTGAACCACTGAACGTATTTCACTCATAGTCTTAAATTTTCTACATAGAGTCTCCAAGTAATTCAGGTTGAAAAGGACCTCAGGAGATCTTTAGTTCAGCCTCCTGATCAAAGAAGGTGAGCTGAGATGTCTGATCAAATTGCCCAAGACTGTATCTATCCAGTTGGGTCTTGAAAACTGCTAAAGACAGACTGCACAAACTCTCTGGGCAGTTTGTACCAATGTTTAGTTATCCTCTGTGGTGGTTTGGTATTTGGATTTTGTCTTTTTTTATTTGTTTTTAGTTCAAATACTTAGGTTTAGTGACCAAATTAAAAGGTATGTATAAATGAGCTATATTTGAAAATGCTGATCATCAGGATGATACTGCTGCATCAGTCTTATGTTTTGATACACTATTTAATACTTTTTCACATAATATAATTTATATACCATTAAATTCACGATCCCATCTCCAATCCTCCTTCAAGAGGATCATCCCTGGTACCAGCCCTTTGCCGTATAAAGAATCATAGAATCATAGAATCAACTAGGTTGGAAAGGACTTCTGAGATCATCAAGTCCAACCCTTGATCCAACACTGCCGTGGTTACTAGACCATGGCACTAAGTGCCACATCCAGTCTCATCTTAAAAACCTCCAGAGACGGAGAATCCACCACTTCCCTGGGCAGCCCATTTCAATGCCCGATTACTCTCTCTGTAAAGAACTTCTTCCTAATATCCAACCTAAACCTCCCCTGGCACAGCTTAAGGCCGTGCCCTCTTGTCTTACTGCTGGTTGCCTGGGAGAAGAGACCAACCCCCACCTGGCTACAACCTCCTTTCAGGGAGTTGTAGAGAGTGATGAGGTCTCCCCTGAGCCTTCTCTTCTCCAGGCTGAAGCATACCAAACATAAGCCTTTGAAGATCCCCATGTTTGGCAATGGTTTTCTATAGGAAAGACATGTTTAACTTTACATGCATGAATAAGAAACCTAACTGTTAGCAGTCAATATTTTAAAAAAATTTCCAAAAGTGAGGGAACTGATGTTGGCCTGTCTTGGAACATCATCATAAATGATGCTCTGGATAGCATTTGGTGTTCCTGCTCATGAAATATTCTCTCAGTTCATTCACATGACAGTCTCTTCATTCCTTTACTAGAAGGTGAGAGAGTTATCATATAGAAAATTTAGACTAATACAGCTAACAGCAGCTCCAATAGTGGAGTGTGTTTTGCAGATACTATAGTAAGACAATATCCATGTGTATTCACAGCAATGTATGAAGGCAATCTGTATCTTTTTATAGATTTTTTTACCTCAGCTTCTCTGAAATTCTATTTGTCTTCCTACTGCTCACAGACAAACTTGCAACAAACTGTAGTAATAGGTGTTAGTTATCTGACTAAAAGAAACTTTAAGTTATATAGGAAATGAAATATGTTTACCATATCTTACCATTTGGACTGTGGACAAAAAGCTGTCTGTAATCATGTTATCCAAGACTATTTTTATTTAAGAACATAATGGTTTTTAATAGTTCTAAAGTTGAAATCCCAAAGTAATAGAAAGGAAAGCTAAATACTTTGACTATTTTAATGGCTTGACCCCACTTGCTTTCGTGTGCTTTTATCCTTACCAAATCTGCATTAGTTTTGCTGAAATTTTCTTGTTTATTTTTACGTGAGAAGGAGAGAAAAGAAAAAAGAGAACAACTGGCAAAACATTCAATCTTTCGTAGGAATAACTTCAACGAGAAATATGCTGGTTTGATGCTTGGAATAAAAAATAATCTAATAATATTTTTCTTGTGAAGGGACTGAAATGTTACTCAGGGAAGTTTTGAGGAGGTACCTAAATAATACTCTGTCCAGCTACTGACAGGCCCGTCCCAGGAACTGTCAGCCCATCTGAGGCTCGGAGGAGAACAATGGTAGGTGAGGAAAATCCAAATTACAGACACAAGGGGCACCCTCTTTGGATGCCTCCGAGGGCTGCCCCAGCAGAGCCTCAGCCCCAGTGTCCAGCTGTGAAACCCATCACCATAAGTCAATACCAAGCACATTTCAGAGGGAGGAGGGTTCTTGCTCAGGAGTTTGGACACATTACAGGTTGAAGGGAATGAACACCTAGGGTTTGTGCCAGACTTATTATGGCATGGTTAGGGGAGGAAGTAAAGGTGGGGAAAGGGAGGGGTCCAGGTCATTTGGGAAGGAATAAGCACAGGAAAATAGAGGAAGAGGGGATGAAATGCAATAGTTGTTAGTAAATAGGGGCAGATCATTGCACTTGTCTGGACCTGATCACAGCAGTCTATCTTATCTTCTTGTGAAACTCTATGTCCAACTGTTCTCTCAGGCATTGGGGCTCCCTGTTTTGTGTACATTTGTGTGTATAGAGGTCTGAGTGTTGGAAACTGGCATCAGACCAGGAGTCAGAGGACCATGTTTCTGTGGTGACAGTACCTGGAGTGAACAAGGGTCTGGTGCCAACAACAGGGCTGGAATGGTGTGCCTGTAATAGATAACCTTTATATAACCTATAATTTATAACTTGTAATATAGCTTATGTACTATATATATAATATATACATAATATCTATATAAAATATATAAATCCTATATTAATATAGGATTTATATATTTTATATAGATATTATGTATATATTATATATATAATATGTTTATATATAAAACCTATATTATTATAGGTCTATTTTCTCCCACTAATAGTTCTTCACCTGGATCAGCCAGAGCAGGGAAGAGGATGAGACAATTTGTGCTGTTTCTGTCTATGTACATGCTGAGTGTGTCTGTTTATTCATGTTGTTGTGTGTGGTCAATAGCAATGTAAATGTGCATATATATTATGCATACTGAGAACTGCTTATTAAGAGGACACAAATCCTTCCTACTGGAGGGACGGGAGGACTGCTGCAGCAGCTGCTGCTGTTGGCTGGTCCAGGCTGGGCGGAATCTAGTCTCTAGAGATTGCTGTAAGGAGTAGAGTGGCCTGGGATGCAAAGACCAATGGATTTGGATACCACCTAACACAGCCCTTAGTTAATTAAAAAATATGCAAGTATATATCTTCCTGAGTTATCCAGAACAGTGTATCTGTTTACAGTATATCTGTTATAACAGAACAGTACATATGGGTGGAGCATAGAGGCTCAGCCATAACAGAGAGAGCAAACCCTGTCTCCCTCCCCCCAAAAAATCTACAGTAAGAACGCCAGGCATCTGTCCTGAGCTGATCTAAACACATTCCCTGCTACTGGGAATGCCTGGCATCATGTCAATGAGAATATCACAAAAGCTGGTAATGAGAATCACATCTGTTTTGTGAGTCAATGGCATATTGTAGTTGCTATGCTTTGAGTGCTGCATTTGTATGTAAGTGCTGTACTTGTGTTGTGATTGATGTATCACTTGTATAAATCCCATGCAATGTCAAATAACTTCAAGCATGTAAAGTTGGTATTAAACGTTAAACTCTCAAGATGGGAAACACCTGAAAAACCTGACCAGGGGGTATTTGACTCTGACACTCTTACCAAATAATACATCTCTGCATCCCTGAGCTCTGGAAGCTGGAAGTTAGTGTTGGGGAACTAAGTGGAGGAAGGAAATGGTTAGTAACCTGCTATGCCAATTAGACACACACACAAGTCTATGGGCCCAGATGGGATGCACCCCAGAGTAATGAGGGAACTGGCAAAAGAGCTTGCCAAGTCACTTTCAATCCTTTACCAGCAGTTCTGGTTAACCAGAGAAGTCCCAGTTGACTGGAAATTAGCAAATGAAATATCCGTCTGCAAGAAGGGTTGGAAGGACAATCTGAGGAACTATAGGCCTACCAGCCTGATCATGGTACCAGGGAAGGTCATGGAGCAGATCATCCTGAGTACCATCACAAGACGAGAGCAGGACAACCAGGGAGGGCATCAGGCCCAGCCAACATGAGTGTATGAGAGGCAGGTCCTGTTCAACCGACCTGATCTTCTTCTGTGACAAGGTGACCCACTCAGCAGATGAGGGAAAGGTCGTGGATGTTATCTATCTAGACTTCAGTAATGCTTTTGACATTGTCTCCCACAGCATTCTCTTGGAGAAACCAGCTGCTCATGGCTTGAACAAGTGTACTCTGAGTGAAAAACTGGCTGGATGGCTGGGCCCAGAGAGTGGTGGGGAATGGAGTTACATCCAGCTGGTGGCTTGTCACAAGTGATGTTCCCCAGGGCTCAGTCTTTGGGCCAGTCCTGCTTAACATTTTTATTAATGATTTGGACAAGGGGATTGAATACACCCTCACCAAATTTACAGATGACACTGTGGATAAGTTGGGGAGAGTGTTGACCTGCTTAGAGAGAGGAAGTCTCTGCAGAGAGATCTTGACAGAACAGGATTGATGGTCTGAGGACAACTGTATGAGGTTCAATAAGGCCAAGTGCCAGGTTCTGCACTTGGATCGCAGCAATTCCATATATTGCCACAGGTTTGGGGAAGAGTGGCTTGAGAGCTGCTCAGCAGAAAGGGACTTGTGGGTGCTAGTTGACAGCTGCTGGATATGAGTCAGCATTGTGACCATGGCATCCTGGCCTGTATCAACAGTAGTGTCGTCAGCAGGACTAGGGCAGTGACTGTCCTGCTGTATTCAGCACTGGTGAGGCCACACTTGGCTATAATAAATGAAAGAAAACACTGTTAGTTTGGCAGTTTCACACATCTATAATTTACAGCCACCTCTAGGGAGGCAGCATGATGAGTTCAAGCACAAAGTCTGGTAACTGAAAAAAATATTGTGCATAGGAGATTAACATATGGTTGTATTAGTCCAGTGGGTTGGTATGTAGTCAGAAATACATGATACTCTTGGACAGATTTAAAGAGTCTGTTGGCCACAGCACGTAGAGAAGTCTAAAATGGTAGTAAGGAACGAAGAATGCAATTTATTCTCCTGTAGTACTTATTAGCTTCACAGAGCTCCCTGTTCTTCATATGTTTATTTAATGAGAGAAAGGAGAGTGGTGCTGATATTTTAGAGGGTTGGAAGACAGACATATTTTTCTAAATTAATTAGGAATGTGTATCTGAGGAATATGTACTTCTTTAGCTGATTCTTAAAATGATTGGTATTCTAGTGTTTATATGAATTTTTCTGTTGTCAGCTATTCTAGTTATGTTACATTTGATTCTATGTGGCATCAGAGATTCATTTTATAATTCCCCACTAGAAAATTTAAAAGATCAGTTAAGTAACATTCTATTTATTTCAGAGGATTTTAAGGCTGTCTTTCTTTTTATTTTTCCAGACACCAAATACAATCCCTAAACAAGAAAAAATGTTATGTTTATGTGCGTGTTTGTTGTTCTTTTTTGAAGGCTATGTTATTAAATTGTACTGTTACAGATGTTTAAAGGGCTGAAAAACTGAGAGGAAAATTTTCATTATGTTTAGTTTGTTATATTTATCCATGATACATGTTTTTTTTTTTTTCCCAGAGTCACTGAAATATGTAGCTAAAGTTTTGCAGCAAAATAAAAATTAAAAGAATCAAAAACTAAACAACAGTTTTAAAAGTCCTAATGGGAAGGAGGAATTAATTTATACTCTAGAACAAAACAAAACAAAAGGTTAAAAAATTACTGGATGGGGAGAAAAATTTTAAATGAAGAGGATCATCCTAAAATGACCCTTATCTCCAACGTCAAGCTGTGGCAGCTTTCTTTTTGTAAAAAAACCCCAACCAACCAAACAAAAAAACCCTGAGGATTATTTTTTAGTATGATGTGTTCAGAATTTCAGTGTGATAAGGTTTAATTTCAACAACATCTTTAAAACTTCAATGGAAAAGGAAGAAAAAAATCTTTACAGCATTTCTTAGTGTCCAAGACTCCCTTTCAACAAAAATGCCTTAAATCTAAAGCTTTAGCACACTTCACTTAAAGTTTAACAATGAATTTCATAAATTAGCAACATCATTTTCCTTTATAATTTTTAAAGTAACCTTTACAACATAAACCTGTTTTCTTATAGAAGAACAAATCCAAAGAGGCTCAACTCTTCATAAAAGTGCTCTACAGGCCTGTGTGAGAGAGAAGGAAAAAAAAAATTAAAATATGTAGAGGTGTTCATTCAGAATTCAAATCATCAAATATTATAGTTTGTTTTGTTGGTGTTTTTTTTCTAGATACTAACAGTTCAGAGAGAAGGTCTCCTTTCTGCTTGGGACATTCCTGGGATAGATGTTCTCAGAAGGCTCCTTAGAAACTCCTGATGATCTTGGTTAAAATGTTTTGCAGTGGCAGCTCAAGCCAGCTGTCCCTGAATTTCTGAGTTCAGGGAGATTTGTAAGGTGCTGTTACTAAAATATGTTGGAGATGTGAGATACCACCTCTAAGATCTCTGCTTGGGAGTTATGGTCCTCAAGCATCCTCCCCTTCCCATTGAGGAAGGGGAATGTCCCCCTTCCCCTGTGTGCCCAGGGCAGCCCTCTGATAGGAGTGGTCATGTTTGATAAGGCTTCCCTGACACTAGGGTTCTTTTGAGAAAAAATTGGAAGAATCCTCAGCAGATGCTCCCTTTCTTTACTTAGGAGCTGCTGGGGAGCTTCAGCTCTTGTCCTTGTTCCTGAGCCGAGTTACAGCAGGGTCATGCCTGAGCTCACAGCTCCAAGTGTGGCACCTCACACATGGCAACTTTACCTTTTTAACTTGACCCTCTGCCTGCCTCATCATGGCAGACTCTTGGCACTGGTCTGGCTCTTCTGTTCACCTCAGGGGCTCTGGGGTGAGGCCCTTGCACCGCCTTATCCCATAGCCCCACTGTTCCTATCTTGGCCTCACCAGACAGTCTCTGCCCGCCGCTTGTTGGCACCTGTTCTGCCAAGAATAAGCAGAATTATTCCTCTACCCAGAAAATTAAGTTTTTAACCTCTGTGAAAGCCAGAGTCTAATTGATAGCTAGAGTCATGGGTATGTCCTAACCCCACTGATATGCTGCTAAACTACGAGGAGGAAGCTTCCTGGGCAGTATCAGAGCTGGGGCACCCATGCCCGATAAGCCACCTATAGTGCTCAGCTTCCATAATGCTCAGAACTGAGAAGGAAGGGTGAACTCACCTCCTGTCTCTCCCAACAGCAAAAAGATCCTTCTTCTGTGGGAAGGCATCTGCTGCTGGCTCACACCTCTTGCTAACTTCAGCTCCAAAGCAGTGAAGAGCCCCCAGCCTATCCTTTTCTATTCCAGGCATTAAAAGAACTTATCACTCTTCTTGATAATAATAACATATCGTTCAAAAAATAAGAATATAAAGATAAAAGATTCATTCAAGTAGACATAAATGAAAAAGTAGGAATACTGGAGTAGACATAAAGAGGCCATTGTACACTTCAAGGGCTTTTCCCAGCTGTTTGGTTTGGTCTAAAAAAGATATCCTTAATACCTACTGCCTGATAACAAGGATCATTGCTGTCTGCGAATCAAATCTGACAACCAACCTATAAAACACATCTAGCAGGCCACGTGCAGGAGGGAAAATGTCCTGCCCCTTCCCAAATGTTCAGGAGTCTCACAAACCAATAGTCACTTTGTCTCAAATAATGTAATCTACCAGAGGTGATTTTCCATCAGAACTGATCGGTGTCAACTATTCCAATGGATAAATAGGTAAGTTGAGCTTGCAACTGGAAGGATTATTTTTCAGGAGCCCAGTAATGGCCTCTTGTATGTAAATCTTGATCCAGATTTATGTCCAAGTTAAGAGCAGTCAAGTAATCTGGGGAGTTAGAACCAGGCATTTCACAGTTAGTTAGTGCCCTGACCACAGAAATTAATATTGTTTGATTAGATTTGCCTAATGAGTTACATAAGTTCCTTCTGAAAAGATTGAATGATTGTGTTTTTTTTCCAGCCTGTCATCAGGTTGAAAAAATCAAACCAAAACTCAATCAGAAAAGTTAGAGATAATAAAAGATACAGGTTGCCCACATGTTCAGTGCGACATTTGTTTGTATCTTTCAGAGTGACCTAGAACAAACTGTTCAGGGAGATTATGGAGTCTCCATCCTTGGAGATATTCAAACATTGTCTGGACATGACCCTGGAAAAACAGCTCTAGGTGAAACTGCTTGAACAGGGGGAGTTGGACCAGATGATCACCAAAGGTCCCTTTCAACTTCAGCTGTTCTGTGATTCTGTAAAAGTAGATTGGAATCAATGGAAATAAAAGAATAATAATACTTGCCCCACTCAGATCCACCTCCTTCCCACCCACATATTTCTATCTTTGCAAGTAGTTGATCAAATATATAAAATAATAAATGGACATTCAAAATTTAGTCTGTTTTGGGAAAGGAGAAATAACTCACCATGCTCTAATTTAGGAGAATGGCTATGGTTACTGTTATCCTACTGTGATACGGCACTTGTACATCAATGTGACTCCACTGAAAAAAGTGGAATTATAACAGAGAAAAACTGATACAATACATTGATAAGTAAGGCCCATATGTTCATAACAGGAAAATTATTCATAGCTTATGCCTTTAATAATTGATCGTTACTCGGAACAAATATCACACTGAAAACACTGTGGAGGGAATAAGATCTTCTGGCTTTAACCTGTTGGATCTTCTCAGTAAATATTAGATTTAAACTCTATCATCTTCTTCCTCATTTATTACTTTTTGAGTTGCATCTGCCATTTCTCCAATACTGTTTCTAAGGGAACTCTTATCCTTAGAATTCCTACAGTACCAAGAGCATCTCAGAAGGATTTTTTGCTTTACATGGATCAGCAGAAAATTTAGAATATTTTTTTTTCTTTTTACTGTGGATGTATATTCTGCAATTCTAAGTTTCATCTCTTTGGAGTAGAGTTACTTTCCTACAGTAAATGAGTAAATGTGTCATATTGTTTCACAACAGTATACAACTGTAATATTCAACATTTCCATGAGGTACTCTAAGTGCAAGGGATATGATTTTAAATAATGCAAATGTCTAAAAGCAGAAATAAATTCTGAAGGGTGTTACCACTTTTACATATATAAAGAAGAAGAAAAGTTGCAAATTGTATTTCAAAATTTTAATCACTCCAAGGCAAGCTCCAGTGTTTACGAATAACAGAATATTTTCTCCTACTTAAGGTGAAATAACAGCTACAAGGAAACCTGAAACCTATTTTTTCTCTTTGAGTACTGGCCTTTTGCCTATCTTTTTCACCTGCACTCCCATAGCCCATAGGCTCTTAATCATTCTGTTTAACATACCTTGCTAGAAAACCAGGTTTTTATTCTTATGACTTCCTTCTTGAAAATCATATGTTGTTCTCTCATTATTTTTCATTTCAGTCAAAGAACACGTTCACATATAACAATAAAAGCATCAATTTAATTAATTTTTAATCTTCTGAAAATTAATGATCCTTCATTCTCTGGAACTTCTGTCTCTGCAAATGAGTAAATTATATTTCATGTAAGCTATTACAGGACACTTTATTTCTGTTGATCCAACCAGCCAGCACAACCTGTTAGCAAAGTGAGAACATTTCTTTCAAACCTGAAGATGTAACATGTCAACTAAAGGAGCCTAAGAAAAGCCTATCAATTACAAAATCCAAGGATTTGTGATCCCATGAAAGCTTGTAACCTATGTTGGAAAGGTGTTCTATATGTAAAATTAAAGGGGAAGGAAACTGATATACTGTGCAGCAGCTATAGAAAATTTGAAGAAATTTGAATTAAAGGTCCATATTTTCATTTATTTTGTTATGTTCCATTAATTTTATAGGAACCACCAAAATTGTGTAACACTGATATTTACTAATCTTTAAAATAAATTTAGTATTTTTCCAAAGAAATAGGGGGTTTCAATGGATGCAGTAAGAAAACTAATACCCTTGATATTAAAAACTTACCCTTTTTTTCATTTTATCATAATGTAAGCTGAAGTATTTAAAAGTGTTTAAAGAGCTTTATCTTTCACCGTATCAAAATTAATCATGAAACAGCAATTTTATCCATTGTAGCAACAGGTACATGGCAGTTACCTACAAGCATAAGCAATGTACCTTTCAGCAATCAGTGACAGACTTTGCAGTACCAAGATAATGATGTGCACATAGTTAATGAACACCTCTCCTGAGGGGTTTCATTCTCACACCGAGCTCTTAAAGATGGTGACGCTGATCTTCTGGAGCTGCTGTTACAGGCTGGTAAGAAAGTTCACTGTTTGTTAAGTTTTAATCACTAAAGTTCTAAATAGTAGGTTTTCCCTCTGCCATAAGAGGGAAGCTAAGGCAGATAGCAGACTAAGAGCCCTCTCTTAGTATCGGTAGTGGGGACCAGCCTTTGGGGACTGAGACTTTGGTTTCTGAGGCCTGGGCTCCCAGGTTTTTGCTGAGTGTGGGAAAGATTTCTGGAAGGCAGGATTATCTCTAGACTGCTCCAGGACCACAGAGCAATTATATACAAAATACATTTTATGTAAAAAATGCCCAGACAACATATCCCCAAATACTATCTGTTGGAAAGTCAACTTGCAGATTTCCTTATATCTGCTGAAATAAATTGATGGGGAAAAAAAAAATAAATGAAAGCATGTATCAGAAGAAAGAGAACGAGTCGTATTTATAACTGAAGTGTGACAAAACCCTTACTTTGCCTTTTGCTTCTGTACATATGCATGTGTGTGTGATTTGTTCACATAAAGGAAGATTAAAATGCTTTGAACTACCAGAGAAGAGAGACTGAAGTTGAGTCGGTTACTTCTCCCCACTCCTGCAGGAGTCACTTCAGTGGAGAGCAGTCTGTCCTCAGATGACCGTTGTTTCACCTAATACAAGGTATGGCAGACACTGAGATGTCAGATTTTTGAAAACTCAGATCTACTGAATAAATTTTCGGTAATAGCAAGTTCGGGGAAAACCAAAGTTATTTATCCTCTCTTCGGTTATCCTGGAACAACTTTCACATGACACTTGATAAATAATTTAACTCAATAGGGTTTTTACAGAATTTGCTATTTGGGAAATAACTCAAAATTGCTCTAGAGAAGGAAGTTGCAGCTATTTTTTATCTATTAGATAATGCTTTAATGGGCATGGGAGACAGTTTTTGCTTTCTCATTTACCTGAAGGAGTCTGAGCTCACTTTTTTCATCTGACATTTTCAGCCATCATGGCAGTAAGAGCTCTTTTGCCTGTGTGTAACAGCTGCGAAATTGCAGACAATTTTAGCAGATCTATTTAACCCTGCCCTACATAATTTGTCTAATCAAATCATAATCTATAATAATTCATAATTGTAAACAAACAGTAGTGTAAATATCCAGAGTGGGAAAAGCACCAAAAGTTAAATCTGACATGTAAAATATTTTCTGAACATGTAAATTTCCCAAAGAAGTCTGCAGGACTTAGAGGCAACTGCCTTTGATAATCAGAATCACAGAACTGCAGACAGAAGACATCTAAATTGCAGTGTGCAGCTGTGTACTTCACTTATTATCTTTTCTAGATCTGAGAGGGAGGTGAGAATCCCCAAAATACCAAGCACTGTAATCATCATGATCATTATTAATCGTTACCCACCAGCTGCACACACACACACATTTCTTCACTTTTGGCATCTGGTAAAACCCTAATGTATGTCATGTTGATTTGGGAATTGGAGAGAAGACTTAAAGGGAAAAAATAGAAACATTTCAGTTCTCCTAAATATGGAGTATTTTGATTTACCTTAAGAGGAAAACCAGACTTAATAGTTAGAGGTTTAGTTTCATTCAGTGAAAAAAATGACTGCATGTTTTATCATACAGAAAGTATGAGATAAATTGCACATTTATTTAATGCATTTTTTTAAAAGGTACATGCTTCAAGTTCAGAGGGAAAATCTCAGTGAAATATAGCTAACTGTAGGGAAATTATATAAAAAAATTAAGATTGCTCTAAGAGGTCTGTACACAACATCTACAAGATAACTATAGGAGGATGTAAATACACATTTGCTACAGAGTAAAAGCAAATTCAATTTGTAAGACAACTTAAATATAAACAACTCCAGATTTTGTTTTAACATGTCCAAACAGGACAGGAAGCACCTATAGATGTACATGCATTCGTGCTTTTCTGTGTGGGTTATTAGAAGGATAAAAAAAGTAAAATCCTGCATAGGAAAAATGAGATTGAGAAAGAAGATTCAACTGCTCTCAGCTTCTTGATAGACATAGCTGCAAAAGCTGTATTTATCTGGTGAAGTGAATAAACTAAAAGCAATGCATAATTGGCACATAAAAAAATTTAAATCTTTTCCATT
>VXAY01002085.1:438881-563854 GCA_013399855.1 Oxyruncus cristatus
TGGCAAAAAAAAAAATTTAAATCTTTTCCCCTCCCCCCCCCCCCCCCCAATGAAATATAACATCAAGCACTTATGGAAGAAACTTAGTTACTGTTTATCCTTTAGAACTTTTATTGATCTGTGGAAAGAGAAGGCAATGCTGTTTCTCTCTGTGACAGTGAGTCTTTCCAGGGACGCCATGGATGCTGACCTAACCATCCAAATCAGTGGGTTTATTTAGTGAAAAGGAGGACTAATGCAAAATTATCCCTGAATACTGCAATACAGTCTATAGAAACAGACACAAGTGAAACAGCTGCTAAGATTATGTTCAGCAGTCATGCATTTTAGGAAGTTTAGTATGAATTTATGAATCTACACTGACAAAAATGATTCTGTTGATTTAAACTACTCAAACACTCCATTTAAATCCTTGTGGAAATCAATAAGACCCTGCCTTATGCAGATAAAATTGTTGTATATTCAGGGATCTCTGTCTGATTTGTCTTTGTTTGTTTTTTTTTTTTTTTGTTTCTTGGAAGGGTTGAAAGGTTTACTTCTGAAATGGGGGATACAGAAGAGGAAATTCCATTCTTTAATATTATGCTGCCTACCTGAATGAAATATAGGTGCCTGAGCTGGAACTGCATCAATACAAAAAATGAAATGGAATTGCGGCCTGAGCCTCTTTGATAATGCATTCAATGACTTTGGGATGCAGAAGCACAGTCTGGGGAATGTAACATATGATTTAGGTGCCCTCAGCAAGGTTTTACCAGGTCCATGGGCTGAGCTAGCACTCCTGTGATTATGCAACTGTTCAGTAATGTGCTGTGAGCAGGGAGAAAGCACTGTGGTGATGATGAGTGGGTTTGGTGTCAGTGAGTTACATGGGAAGTTGATTCATGGAACTATGGTATTGATCTATTTAGCATTTTCTATTATTATTATCTTTTGACGTAGAAGTGCTGACTGCTCTAGAGAGCTAGGCTGTGGTTCATTCTGCTGTGGTTACTTCTGACCTTCGGATGACTTTCACCATCCCCTTGTTCTTCTCCAGTTCTGTGATTATTTCTGTTTTCTTGCCTCAGCTGTTTTGTTGCAGTTAGCTATTCTTTCTGTCTGAGCACCAGCACTGTGCTGTCCTGAATGGTCACTTGTATTCCTCAGAATGGACAATATTTTCATTTTTGCTTTCCATCACAACATTTTCCTCTGTCTTGATGACTTATTTCATCGTCTTAGAAAACTGGGAAAATTTTTGTATTACACAGAGTGTGGAAGGAACAGTCTGCTTATCCTCTACTGCATGCTCACCAAAACACAGTTTGATTTGAGGGTGGGAAAATAGCCTTATTGTTGTTATAATTTATTTAAATCAGAGTGGAAAACATGGGTTCTAACCAAAGTCATGGAGTCACTCTCTTCCAAAGAAAAGCCAAGACACTGAGAGAAAAGGAAGGTAACAACCTCCATGAGATCAGATATTTTCATTAAGGCATTTTTTGGGGTACCTGTAAATGGCATTTGTTTTTTGCCACTATTTTGTGTGTTTGCAAGAGTATGTCAACTCTGATGACTAGGATTTTGCCACCATAATGGAATATCTTGGTCAAAATGAGAGAGAACATCCCCCATCTCAAAGGACAGAATAACCAATAGAGTAATGGTGGTGGTGGTGGTCTCCCAAAATTCAAATGACCTCAATTCTCCCTGAAGTGGAGTACCGACTTGAAAATGAGCCTCATCCACCCTAATGAGTGTTCTGTTTGATGACCAGGTGTGTCTACCCAAGGTAGAGAAAAAACACTCACCTTTTCTCAACCTTACAGAAGTTCTGAGTAGCACCTTTAGTGCAGAGTCTCAGCTACGTCCTGCTTACTACCACACTCCTTGCCAAAGACACTTGGCAACTCCCTTGACAAGAAATATATCTTTCTATAACTTGACAACTTATGCACAATGTAGAATCTGCATTTAGTGGTGGATTATTCTGTATATTCTTGAAAGCCCAACTGCTTTTACAGTGACAGACGTTCAAGGAATTTGCCATTGAAAAAGGATTTTGCTGTGCCTAGAGGTGTAGTATGGAGCTTCTGTGTCAGAATATTAAGAGTTAGGTTTATCACTTCAAACATGCAAGTGGAAAATAATTGATTATATTATATACAAGAAAGGAAACTGTTTCTGAAATGGATTCCTCTATCATTAAATCTATCGAGGGCTCTTTTCTATTTTAAGGCTGAATTAACATAATTTGTTTTCATTTTAAAAGACTTATTTTCTTGTTGCTTGTTCTTGGACTGTGGAACATTGCACAGTGAAACAATGCTCAAGTAATTTTCTCTCTCCTCTTTCTTAAAGTTTCTCAAAACATGTTTCTATTTTGTACTCTAATTAGCACATTCCTTGCTTAAGACCTTAGCATGCCTTCCCTATTTATAACATTTGAAAAGTTTAATTTGAAACAGACTTTGTAGAGAGTCTACTATGAAGTCTAAATACACCAGAAAACTAATTTGAGGATGGGGTTACCAGGACTCAAAAGCCTGCTTTGTTAGAATTAGGGAAGCCACAGGAAGACTATTTTTTTTGCTTTGACTGTTCAAACTACACAGAAACAGGGTGGGATTTAGCCCTTTAAACTTACAGACAGAATCAAGATAAAAAAGTATCACAGGAAACATCTTGGTTAGCTACTGTTGAAATTCATCCTCTTTCTATGACTGTAATGACCAAATATTACTGTCCTACAGCCACCCTCTTCCAGACCTTCAAGCAGTTTTGTGTTGCTGAATCTGGATCTTCATTACTTACCTGTGGTGTTATTTTTTGTGGTATTGCATTTTGTTGTCAGCAGGCTCATTCTTTAGCATCACACAGATCAATTGTGGTTGAAAGACAGCAGGCTACCTCTCTCCAAAGTTAACAAAATAATTCAGGGATGATACAGTGCCCTGTCATGACAGCACAGCACAGGTCATTTCTACCATTTGTCACCACTACAGGCAGGCACCCCAGCAGCAGAATGGCCAGTGTTCTCATTTGTTTTGGTAGTAGGTATCACCTTTGACTGTGCAGCAGAATTTCAAACTATCATTAAAAAAATCATTAGAACCCTGAATGGGACATTGTGAACTATGCTTCATCCAGAATAGTTTTCCTGAGCTCTCACAAAGATGAGAGCAGCAACATCAGTAATGTAAATAAACTGCTGTGTCATGCCATCAACATTTTTATTGTAGGCATCTTCAACCCAATACTTCTTTTTAGCCTGTCTGTGAGCACAAAGTGAACAACTTTTTAGATCATCGAGATGCTGGGGAGACTGTGCAAAGCTGCACCAGAGATGCTTCATGTGAATCAATATTGGTGCTATGTTACTCATTTGACATAAGACATTTCATTTTGCAATGCCTGGATGCCCTGAAAGTCAGTGCTTCCTTTGAGCACTCTAGTACCTGTAAAATCCATGAGCCTGTCTTTCCCTGTTTTAAAATGTCTAGACCACTTTTTATTAAAGCTGCACAGTGAATTATACAGCAGATTTTTGAGTGTGTGAATACTTTATAACACTCTTCAATTACATGCACACTTTTAACTAAAAATAACTTAAAAAAAGCTAAAGTTGTTTTAATGGATAGCCATTAAGATAAGCTATTGACATCACAAGCTGCTTTGGGACATATATTAAATATTTTACAGGAAAGAAATAATTTTGTTTTCTCACAGTCTGAAACCTTTCATTTCCTGACCAGACACAGTTCTCAGCTTCTTTTGCAGCTAACTTCCTCTAAATGGCTTAATTTAAAATTGAGCCACAAAAGTAAAAAACAATGGTCTTTCTTGACAGAAAACCCGAGGAGATTTATGTGCATGTATCAGGTGTATCAAACAGACAAAGCTATTAAACATGATGACATTCATTTCTTACTCAAAGCATACAGAGCAGCATCTCCCAAAGATGCTGTTTTAGCATACTTGCTTAACAAAGTCTAACTCCTTTCTTATGAAAGTATGTGGATAGGATTGTGACAATAAACCTGAAATTTGTATTACATTTAAAGACACATCAAGGCACTATCCATATCATCTTAAGGAACTGATACAATTTCTCAGTCAGCATACTTGCTTGAAAAGTGAAAGTTCTTCAGAGCCTTCTCATAAACCAACAATTTTAGTTTTCCCGGAAAAATAAAATATCCAATTACATGACCATGAAGGCAGATTTCTCTGGAGAAGATGTATCTGCATGGAAACTGCAGGCACTTATAGCTGTGAACCCAGACTCATGAATTTTATGTTCAACTCTGAAATCAAAGGTCATGTAAGGATTTTGGCTGTGGAGTGCCTACTCACTTAACTCTGGGAGGGCCCTGGAGACACAAGCATTACCAGGTTAACCAGTCTCTGGTGCTTACAAGCAATATATAAAATATCAGAACAGATATATGTAATGGAAGGATGCCATGCCTCCATAGCACTGACCCCTAGAGATGACAAACAAATTTACAGCTCTGGCTGATGTGCAGACTCACTCCTTCCATAGTTAACATAATCCTACAGTGTGGCACAGCAAGCGAAAGGCAAGTTTCCTATTCCTTCCTTAAGGAAGGACTCCTCTACATGCACTGTACTTCAAAGAGACTGTAAGGAATGTATCTCCCATTCCTCTCTGCTCCTTCTTCAGGATTCTCCCTCCAGTGTGTGCTCCCACTGATCATATTGAACAAGAACAGAAAGGGATGATGAGGGTAGCAAAAAATTTCATTAGGTTCTTTTGAAGGAATCTTGGGATACTTGTTCATATGGCTCCTGAAAATGGCACAGCATTTTCTAGATTTGGAAAAACTGTCCCCAGCCTTCCTGGAAGGTTCTGTCTTTTTATCTGTTCTCTGTGTAGGATTTGATGAAATTCTTGGGTGTTTTCAGCTATAAATATTTCCTCTTACTTTTGACTTCTATCCAAAGTATCTGTAAATCTTTCTGTATCCTTAGTCAAAAACAGCACAGGAAAATACTGAAGAAGGGAAAGCGATTAGAAGTAGAAATGAAGTAAATATTATTTCATCCCATAGAAGGTGATGATATATAAAACACAGGAGAAACAAGTCTTGTTATCTGGAAATTTGAAAAAGTTCTGTTAAAAGCAAGGTACCTTTTTCAGGAGAAAAAGAAGTGTTTTCTTGCTTACTGTTTTCTAGTGGTGCTAAATGCTGTGAGAGAATTGAAAAGAGGGAAAGTATTTACAATTCTGATGAAGGAGTAGGTGTTTAAAACGTTATGTGTGATTGCAAGGATGATTTGGTCTAGGTAGCTAGTTACTGCTGTCTAGTATACTGTGAAAGGAAATGGTAGAGCACTGCTCCACAAGCGCTGCAAGGCTCAACTCTGCTCCTGACTGGCACTGATTAACCTCTCTGGTGTGCTGTGGGCTCTGTGCTCTGCCTCAGGAGAGCTCAGTTATCCTACTTGAAGAATGTGATTAATATTTCCATCCTATTTAACAAAGAGGGAAGGGAAAAAAGGATGAAAATAATATGTATTTATTTTCATTTTTTTCAGGGGGAGAAAAATAAAAAAGGAGGAAGGTTTCTGCTGTGGGTAAAATGTATCTACATGCAGCAGGTTTATTGAGGGACCTAAAAGGAGATCCGATGCTTCTAATGTCACTGAAAGAGACACATGCACTCTTTATTATGATGCTTGTGGCACTCACAGCACCATGGCAATGCCAAGGAACACAGGAACTGCATGAAGCTTCCAGTCTCAGCCTCTGACAGATAAAGTGTACTCATTTATCTAAGGGCAGGATTTTGACTGCCTGTCGTGTTCATGTTGTCTATGATGAAAGTTCTGAATACTCATTAAGACTAAGTGCTTTAGGGACAGTGAATGAGAGAGCTTCTAGTTTGATGTAAAATCCACAAACAAGACACTGTTTTTAACGTTTGTAATGTTTTGACTTCACCTTTGTTTGTGCTGTATTTTGTGGTTGTGTCCAAGAGTTGGGAAGTGGACTGTCATGGACGTTTTATCTTTTCTGTTTGTCATTGAATTGGAACCCAAGAATATTCTGCTTTTTTTAACAAAGAAAGTTAATTTGTATTAAAATAACAAATGCAAATTAACACATATATTTCAATATATATGCAAATCACTTGGAAAACTTGTTTCTGTTACATGGATAGAGATATCCCTTTGATATTTACCACAGTATTGATAAATATTTGCAAATGAAGTATCACCACAGGAGCTGAGCAATTCAAGGAGGCATTAAAAAAGATTAACTGACTTTTTTTTCTTCTCAAATTCCTTTCTCTTCTCTCCCTCCTTGCTCAGGTGAGTACTCGCTATTTTTTGCTGAAAGCTCTAGGAAAAAACTCAATTTAAATAGATAGCTCAGATTTCTTTACTGACATCTACAATCTGTGAAAACAATGTTGCCTAACTTCTGCAGCCAGCTGAAAGGATGCATGATATTGTAAAAACATATATTTGTCAGGAGCTTCCCATCAGCTTTTCCCTTGAGTAATCATGGGAATAAAATATAACATTAGACCTCTTCTCTTGAAAATACATACAGAATACTGGGTTCGAGGAACTCACATAAATAACTGTTTTTAATGTTGCTTCACTGGTCAAATGCAACCATAGCTGCAAAAGTAGCCACCTTAGAGAGAACACTTCGTATTTCATTTCAAGTCAGATCAAATCCCAGAAAAAACCATCCACATCTGGTTTTACTAGTTCTTGTTTCATCCAATGCTCTAGTACTCTTGACATGAATGTTAGAGAAAGATTTTAGCAAAAGTTCAGATTTATCAGATATAAATTTATTTCAGGCCCGTTATTACTTTTAGATGTCTACTTTGTGTAGAGTTTTTAGGAGCTGCTAATGTAAATCTTTTTTTGGTTAATTTCTGTTTTAAGTAATATTGTTAAGTGGATTAAACTGATCCTTTCTGTATCTCTGTTGACATCACTGGAGTCACATTAGGGACACACTTAAACCGGTTTGTTTCATCAAGCATCAGGAAACATGCTTGGAAAATGCTTGGAAGTCAATGTCTTTTTGATGCTATCCAACTCTAAAATAAAAATTCATGCAAAGATTATCTAGTCTGGCAGGATTCAGAATTTCATTTCAATAGATAACATGGAAATGAAAACCTTTAAGAGATGGTAACAAAGGCAGAAATCTGATATACAAAGAAATAATTAATATTTGTTTGAAAACAGACTTTGTGAGCTACTGAGGAATTTTTTTTCCTTTGATCCCATCCCAAAGTATTGTATCCAAACCTTTAAAAGAGGTATAAAAAAGACCTTAGACACAAAATGAAACACATGAGGCTCTTTCTGAATATCAGGAGGCTCTTTCTGAATATCAGGAAACACTTTTGCACTGTCTGGGTTACAGGGCACGGACACAGGTTTCCCAGGGACATGGTCTCCATCCTTGGGGATATTAAAAGTCTGGCTTCACAGGGTATGGGGCAACTGGTAAACCTTCTTGAGCAGGGCAGTTAGAACAGATGATCTCCAGAGATACCTTCACATCTCAACCATTTTGTGATTCTGTGACTGAAGCCAAAGATGGTCCTAAAGAAAATGCTTTTGCCCAAAAATACACTGTTTCCTTTCCAAGCAAAAGAGAGTGAAAAGGGTCTTGCTACACAACCATGCTTTAACGTTAGTTTACAAAGTCAAGACTAATTGGGAAGAAAGAATCAATTATTCCTTGAATTTGCATTTTGTCTTTTTTTTTTTTTTTTTTTTTTGGAGAACATGTTCNNNTTTTTTGGAGAACATGTTCACATTAGAATCACACCTCCCATAATATTCAGTATAAATTGATTGTTCTGCCTGTAATTTTGTACAGCAAATTTGTACTGAACCACATTATTTAAACACTTTCATTAACCATTGAGACTTTCATTGTTTCAAAACTGGCAGCCTTGTAACCCGACAGCACTGGAGATAGACCCTACAGTCCTTTAATTTAAAGTACTGTCTCAAAACCAGATTATGCATCTCTGCACTTCCTGTTCAACAGTTTTTATCATAAGACATGGGAGCAAAATAATAAAAAAACGGGGAATATTTATTTTATTGCCTCATTATCTCCCACATTTCTCCTATGGATCTTGCATCTGAACTGCATTTATTTAAGAAAATAATGTCCATTTTCCCCAAAATGCAAATTTATCCTGAAACTCTTTACTCATAATCAATTTTTCTACACTTCTTTTCCCTATTTTTCTCTACTTGCCGAGGCTACAAGGTCTTGTATTCTTCTCTGCCTTTGAAGAATTGGAATCTGAAGGCATCCACAGTGATGGAAACAGGAAAGTTCTAATTCAGAAGTTTTCCCCTTGAAAATAATTCAACAGCAAATGGAATTATACTCAAGCAGAATTAATAGAACAGGAAATTTTCCTAACATACAAGAAGCTTCTGAAAAAAAAAGCAAGTCTGGAATTGTTCTAGAAAAAACATTTTAACTGGATAGGGACCTGCTGAACACATTATTGCTCATGTGGAGAAAATTCAGTTGTTGAACTATACTGTTACCACAGCCTGCCCCTCTGTCTCATAAAAACTTAGGAAAGGGAGGCCCTTTTGCTTTCCATGTTAACTACAGATGTAGCTGGCCCAGGGGAGGCTAGGCCTTCTTAGTTGGTGTATTATCTGTCTGGACAAGTGCCCAGGAGACTTTCACAGATAATAATTTAGAGTAATCAATTCAGCACTGACAGTCTGATCACGTCATAACTCTCACAATCACAAATGCACAAATAGGGTGGTGTTGACAATATATGTCTGGGCACATTTGCAATCCCAGGTGCAACGAAGAGTGTTGGCTACATTCTTGTGCGTTATAACTCTGGGGATATTCCTTAAGATTCCAGACTCACAAATAGTGCAATTTATTGATTGCTGCAACAGAATTAGATTCAGAAGTTGTCGTTGACAAACAGTGTTACTGCACACTAAAGTTTACCCAATAAGTGTCCCTTTGGGACAGGAGATGGGCATAACCTGTTGACCATCCCAGGATATAGAGGTGGAGCCTCCTATGACCTCCCTTCTCTCTTAAGTTACATTTAAATTGTTTTCTTTGAGAGGGGAGAAGAGAAAGTTTTGGTTGATGTCATTTCATGATTAGGTGGAGTTTGAGTGACTTTAGTCATACAAGTAAAGCATGTACAGGTTTACTTTATTAGCATACCCGGGGGCATGAAGAATCAAATGTATTTTCAGGTTAATGAAACACAGTTCAGCTTTTGGTCGCCAGGTGGGTCATTCCTTTGGCTTTGTTCCCATTGCCTGCATTGATTTAAGCAGAGCATGACCACAACCTCTCTGTGCCACTCCATCCTTTGCTTCCTGTCCCTCCCAGTACATCAAGCTCTCTAAAAGTGCCTGCTCCTAAGGTGTCCAGACTGTTTGTTTCTGGTGAACTATTTCCAACGTGGACACTTCTCCTTGCTGATTTTTTCTTCCAGTATTTTTCCACAATCCCTCCCGCTGTAATGTTCCTATTACCATTTGGGACTTTCCAGGAACCTAAGTTACTGCAATCAGATGCGAGAGGAAAACAGAATAGCTGTCATTCTAGCTCTCATCCAGTTTCTATTAAGAAAAACCAATAAATTCTCTATTTGTATTCCAGTATTTGCTTTATTCCTGACACCTCTTATAATTCTATGTTCACAGTTTGCTTCCACTTCAGTGGAGCTGAATTAAGAAAGTGCTTGAGCACTCAAAGCTCAAAGTTTTGACAGTTGTTCTTCAGAGGAAGAGGACTGAGGGCAAAGTCACCTGTGATTTCCTGAAGTGTAGGATAAAGCATACATATATGAAATATAGATTACTATATGATGACAATATGTTATAAAGCAGTAACTTAGTTGGACACTTGATTAAATATTTGCTTTCAGTTTGATGGTGGGAACAACAACAGGAACACTTTCCCTGGGTTTCCAGTCAAGCGATGCTCAAGTGAGAAGAGCTGAAGCACTTGTCTGGTATAATCTTGTGTTTGCAAGGTGTTATGTCCAGGTGTTTAGACACTGTCTAAACCTAGTGTTTAAATCCTGTCTGTATAAAGAATCTATTTGACAACATCCTGAATCTATGCTTTGTCTTTTCTCAAACTTTGAATTCCATGATAACCTTTCAAATCAGGGGTTGTCTATGCTTGTTTTAAGTTCTTTATCCTTGTTTTAAGTTATTTATCAAATGTTAGCAGGGAGCTGAAAAGCAGCTTTTATCTCTGTGACTTTGCCAAAAGACAATGAGAGTTGACATTTTACTGGCTGCTAGACCATCCCCCCCACCGACAAAAATAACCCCAGAAAAAAAAAAAACAACAAACAAACCAGCATTTGACAGCATTTATCATGTACTTGCAAAAGATTAATAATATACACATGGATTTACTACATGCTTTTATTTTCTCTGTTCAAATAAGGTGAATGCATGCCAGCTATTATTTTTTGTAAAGAGAGTTGGCAGGCAGCAGAAGCTGGTGTGTCAGATCCCAGGATCCTGACCTACAACACATGCCATGTGACATCAAAAGTCCATGTCTGAATAGCTGAAATGCTATTCATCTGACTGAATGTAGTCATTTTATATTAGAGCCAGCTAGATGGATTTTTATTTTTGTCAGTGGCAAGAAATAGATTAATTTTTTCTTTGAAGTACTTTATTTGAAGTACATATGTAGCAGTGCATTGCCATTCTAAGATAGTATTATAATATTAATAAAAATGGACATAGACACTTTATTGGACCTCAAACCAAAACGATCTTTCCAAGGTATATGAAAAATATTGAGTATTACTGGTAATAGCAAAAGACTATTTTAAAGTTAATTTCTTAGGATTTTTACTATTACCGTGTCCATTGCAAAGTTATAGAAACACTTGAACATTTTGGGAAGCCTTGAATATGATTTGCTTTATTTTTAAAATCTCTAAACTTCAAAATAATCTCCACTCAAAGTCTGGTAACTACAGCAGTTGTATGACAATACTCCTTTTAAAGTTGTTGCACTGATCTGCTGAATAAGTGCATCAAAGCATCTTTTCAGATACTTCTACAGGCCTGCTTCTCTTTTTAATGCGCTTAGTGAAGAAAAGGAAAATTAATAGTAGCATTCAAGAAAATATCACTTGTTTGTTTATTAGGAATTATTTCTCTGAAATGCATGACAAGAACAAAAACATAACAAATAATGACATTATAATACCCTCATAATCCAGTCCTGATTCATTATTGAAATTTTTTTATTTTATAAGAGAGAGCAATGTAAAGTCATGCCTCTGACTAAATCCACCCTTCATTTTTTCACTTGTGTGAAGTTACAGATTTTTTTCAAGACTGGAGGTAGATGACAGTCAGCTGAAGAATAACATTTGTTGTAGAGTAGGGGAAAAAGGAAAAAGAATAGTATGCATATTGTTATTATGTGATGTTCAGTGCAACAGAATTCTAGAGTGTCACCCAAAATGATTAACTAAATGCACACATTATCTACTGAAATGATTTACTAAATGCACACTAAAAGTCACAGATGCGTATTTTGAAACACAATTCTGCCTTGTAAATGTATTTTACTGCACCCACTACAGCTTGGACAATCCAAACTGAATTTGTTTCCGTACACAGAAATGTTTATTAAAGTGCAGTAAGTTACACAGACAGGCTAGAGACTCACTAGGCTGCATTTTACTGAACACAGAACAGTTTCTGATGTGAATGTTATCTGGAATTAAAAAATTTGGTCAGCAGACATATAGCACTAACAATCATAGAAAGTTATTTTATCATGTGTGAAGAGACATGGTATTATGATGTGATTTGTGGTGTAGTTTTAAGGCATTTTTTCTTTTTTTTTATAGACAAAGGTATTCCTTTTTTTTTCTTTCACCATTAATAGTTCTAAATACAATGAGGGTAAGAAGTAGTAGTGCAGATGCAGACGGGTATATCTTGCAAGTTGTAGTATAAATAGACTGTATGTTCTATGGAGAAGGTGGAGGAGAATGCAAGAGGCCATGGTAACAGGGCAGAGAGAAGTGAGATCTGGGGAGAGTCTCCAGAGAAGAGATTCAGGTGTGTGTGTTTGTTCCAATAAAGATTCAAAACACAATTCACACATTTCACACATATGAAAATAAGTCTTGTCCTCAAATTTTACATTTTATTGCAAATTTGGAGGGGTTGTTGCTTTTCCTCAAAACAGCGGAATTGCTTTTCATGTGATCTAAAGATTAAATGGCACACTTTAATATGAAAGTTACCCCTGTATATTTGCAGGACATAAAATATCCTCATATTATTCAAACCTAGCAAACACAGAGAAGTTAAATCAAGTTCCAGTCCATAAATTTGTACATGAGTGATTTGTGCTCAGTCAACTGAGAGAGTATGGCAAGATATTTAAGGCCACCATGACTTGTAGCAATCAGGCAATGTAAAACAATACAGAAATCTCTTTCCTAGGCAAAAATTATATGTGCAATCACAGAGTAAAACTACCCAAACATGCAAAAAACAAACTCTGTGTTAAACTAGGCAGAAAACTCCTTGGTCTCCAGTGTGTTTTTGGTAAGTGTAGTAATTCTACACTGACTTTGTCAGATACCACATGCCTTCTGAGACACTTAGTGTCGCTTATGTTCTTCTGTTGGAGTGACTTCTCTTTTTATCTGTGTGTCAACAATTATGTTGAGATCTGAGATATTTCCATCTCCTGAACAAAATGAGTGTAGGAAACAGGAGTAGGAAGGTTGTGAAAAGTCTGACAAGGACCAACGCAGCAGCTCTCCCTCTGACCACCCTATGGAGGAAGGGTTGCAGAGTAACACAACACCCATCCACTACACAACAAAGCTTTGCTAAGGTTGGTGAGGAAGACAGAACTGTCACTGTCCAGTCAGGCTCTTTAAAATAAAACAAATTGTTTTCTAAGGAAATGCATCTTAAATAAACAAACTTGAATACATATCTAGCTTCCTCAAAGCTGCTGTTACCTCCTCAGGGAAACCTGTTTCTCAGACAGATTCTTTTCCTGTGTTTTTTTTTTGTGTGTGGTTTTTTTTGTTTTGTTTTTGGGGTTTTGTTTGTTTGTTTGTTTTTTTTTTGTTTTGTTTTATTTTAGTTTTTTGTTTTGTTTTGTTTTGGTTTTTTTTCAGAAGGAAGGGAAGAGGGAAGGAAGAGAAAAGGTGTATCTGCATTAGGATACAGTACAGCCCAAAAGGAATGAATGGATTGAGTGAAACAGGTGAGCCTGAGGATCCACTACAAACACTGTATGTGTTTTGGGGTCAGAGATGATAACTGCAGACTCTTGTTTGGTCTCACGGGTAACAAGAGCCCTTTCTAACTCAAGTAGTTTTCCTCTAGTGTTTGGTGAGTTTTGCTTGTTATGTTTTTTTCAGTGACTAGCATAATATGGTGGCTGGATTGTTTCAGAAATATTTGCTAAAAAATCTTTGTCTTGCATGTCTTCCTGTTTTTACATAATGTTTCTGATTGAAAACATCCTGTCCTATGTATTTGAATTCACTTTCCTCATGTACAACTGACTATTAATGACTAATATTTATGTCTACACTTAAAAAAATCCTTTTAGCTGATCACTTATTTGCAGAGTAATCCTCGAGTAATTCCCTCCCACTTTCACTTAGCAACAGATATGTATATATATTTTATTAGCCCAAGCAAAATTTATCTTTTGAAACTCCATCTGCTCATGTGGGAACAAACTAGAGCATGCAAACATCTCTGTGAAGAGGTATTTCTTTCAAAATGCAGTCTATAATTTTTTTCTTAATAGTCTGCAATATTGCTTTCATCTTCTTTTGTCATATTTACGTGTGTTTTGGCAGACAAGTTCATTGTCTAGTATCTGAAGAAGTGAAAAGATGTCTATTTATACCCGGGTGAATCTACGGTTACTTCTACATCAATATGTTGATTTGGAAAAGGAATACACTTTCAAAAACCTCGACTTGGATCTATTACATTTATTTTAATTTTTTCATATCACCCATCAGTATCAGAGCGCACAAACTGGATTCATCTAGTGTAGAACAAAATCCAAATATTTGTTCTAACCACTAAAGTGATCTAAGTCAATCAGATCAGAGAAGAGCTAATATGAAGTACAAGTTTTCAAAAGGATGTAGAGGAAAGAGAGCAGGTAATCAGTTGTTTTGCCCTACGAATCTGCAAGTGGTATTCCCCACTATGTGATAATGTAGACATAAAATATATAATTTTAGGGTACTCATTTACCTACCTAATTTGTTTCTGTTTCTGGGACACATAAATACAATTATAAATTGCTAAAATATGAAACTCTATGAGAACATACCTAGAACCTGACTCCTGAATAGGGCACTGAATTCTTACAAGAATTTGTATATTTCTGAAGATGTGTAACAAACATATGCACTCAGTGAGCCTGCAGATTGCTAAATTGCTTGATTCTAAAGGATTCTTTTAGTAGTTTAGGACTGTCATCCCTTGATTCAGAAATGTGCAGAGTAGAATGTGGAAAGTCTGGGAAAAACTTAAATGTTCACGTCAGTGTTCTTCTTGGATCAAGCATTTAAAATTTGTTAAGGCAGGTAATCGTATTGAGAAGGCTGTTTCTACATTTGTGTTTCCAATGTAATTTAAGAGAAGTTCAGCTTAGGAATTTTCTGAAAGACAGAGGTTTGGTGTTTGTAATAGAGGGAGAGAAAAGAAGCATGTTTATTAGAAACATAAGGAAGTGTCTACATCTCCAAAGACATTGAAGATAAGCTTTTCATGATGGTACGAATTTCATGAGTATATTTATTTCTGTAAGGATTTTTTTAAAGCATGGACTTGGAAGACAAGCTCGGATTGCCTGAAAAACAAAGTGTCAGTATAGAATTTTGTTGAGACTCAGTTCAATACACTCTTTATCAATACTCACAGAAAACTGAAAGAAATGACCATAGATGACCTCAGCATGGCTACCCATAGGTAGTCCAAGAGTCATCACTGGGACAATCAAGATAATCTCCTAGTATTAATACTCCTGATGATTTTATATTTCAACTGGTTTCTGATAATATGAGTCATTTTAAGGAGGGTTTAAATTGTTTTAAACTTTTCAAAGAATTGTCAGTTTCAGAGATGAAATGGTTAAATTTAATTTTTGCTAAAAGAAATTTTCTGGTTTATTCTTCCAGTTCCTCAATGATGTAATTTTTACATTTTCTTTAAAATTAATATATAAGTTAAATTGTTAATGAAAAACTATATAATTTGCATAATTAAATAATCTTTGATCAATTAAAGAAATATTTTAGAGACTTTTACTGCAGTAGAATGCTTTCAAGTACTTTAATTGCTATTGCATAACTTTTATAAAATAATGTTTAATGAATTATGGCCAATAAACAACAAAAGTTGTGGAGTGTTTTGGTAGTCTTGGTTCTGTTTACCAAAGCAAGACATGGATATATCATAGTTCCATTTACTCACACATAATGTATTCTACCCATGGATAAAGCTAATATTTGATTTCGCTATTACAATGCTAGCTCAAATTCAGCTAGTAATTCTTGTTGCTTCTTATAGTATAGTATCTATTCCATTCTCCTTTGTTTTAATTACAACGTTTTTTTCTCCAATATGTTCCATTGGCAAAAACCAGGTTTCAAGCTGTAAGGTCATTTAATAACTATGATCTTATCTATCAGTTTTCTGATTTTGGTCAGTTGCAGAATTCATAATTTCTGCCTGTTTAGTAATGTAAAATAAAATGAATATAAAAAATCATTATCATAGTAGTTCATATGGAGGTTGCTTCAAGTTAGTACTACGTTAAATTACAGGAATAACACTCTACTCACAGAATATGTGGACTATGGTGCAGGTCTTAAAGAACTTTCCTAATGTTTAGCTACTAACAAACTGTAGAGATAAATTATTCAAAATAATTTATTCAAAATAATTTATTCAAAATGACCTCTCTAGCCTACTCAGTTTATTCAGACTTCTCTAAAATGCTAGACAGTTACTTAACAGATTTGAAGTTAATCCTTTTGAATTGCACATATAAATTGCCTCTAGAATTTATGTATATATAATCTAGATATATACACATTGTGATGGGCTAGAAAACTAATATCGTGGACAAGGCATGTCAGATTCTGCAGTGTATGCTTATGATACAAGGTAAAGTCTGAAAGGAGAGTAGAAGAAAACATTTTAGTCTTCCCTAATTTAATGTCTTTTCTCTGAAAGAGCAAGTGATTGATAGTGTTTGAAGACAATTTGAAGTAGAAAGTATTTTATTAATTTCCTAATGCACATGCTTGTTACCAAGAAATGAGTAAAGTGCTGGAACTCCCAAAGAAAACAAACAGGTTACTTTCTCCATCTTGTCAAGCTTTTTTCTGCTTTGTTTAATGATTGCATGTAGTGTATAAATTATAGCCCTTTATTGATTTATTGTCTTTGCTCCTCAGATGTTATAAATCCACCATACTATCATCAGTGACTGTTATCTGTTAGTGGTATATTACTGAATATCTGGCTTTATCCAAGAACATACAAATATCTTTCACAGCACATCATAGAGTTCCTTATATTTGTTCATAGTATTGCTAAATACAGTATGTTAGTTTAAAAAATTTCCAAAACACACATCACGTTTTGAAACGGTATAGTCTGGCTTCCAACACCTTTAAATCACAAATATAATTTATGCGTATGCATTTCATACTGTTTATATTACACTCATGTTTTTACAACTTTAGTTATAATTTATAATAGTTTTCCCATAGTTCCTTTGACTATATTTCCTGAAAGCCTAATCAGTACTCAACCTAGAGCTAACCCTTACTGGTCCATTTGTCACCTGAGCATTTGCCAGCACCAGATCTGTGCCCTGGCCGAGGAGTTAAAGGCCACCACAATCCTCCAGCTCCAGCCAGACTCCAGTGTCCTGTTGAAGTTGCTTCACTTTGCATAGAAAGTCTAAATATCTTCTGGATCAGCAAGGAAACGGAAAGCTGATTTCTGGAGGCGGCGATACAGTGGAGAGAGCATTGTATTTCACAGACTGGATTTACCTTTTATATCTAAATTGCCCTCATGTCCTAAAATATAGATTGAAATATTTAGATTTTATGCAGATTTGGCAGGACAGGTATGTATATGGAAGAAAGTATTTTTGTGAGATGAAATTTAGTGCATTAACTGACACTTCAAACTCAAATCCTGAGTGGTTACTTAAGTGAAATGAATTCAGATCCAGAACAAGGAAAGAATTCTCAGGACTCATGAATTTAACAAAGAACGGAAAAACTACCTAGCTGAAATACATACTCAAAAAGCAGATGGGAGTGGCATATATACTTACAAAAAAGTCATTTTGGTGTTCCTATAAATTACAGACCTTACATTGCTGATGGAAAATTTGAAATGATAATATAAAATGCATTTTTTCTAAGCAAACTCTTGTCAAATCTGTTAAAATGCTGTGGTTGTGTAAAAAAACAACCATTAGAAATGAGATAATATAATTTACTTGAACATTCACGAAGTCATACCAATACCTCCGGTGAGTTTATTAAATAAATTTAGGAAGTGGAGAAGAAAACTACAGCCATAAAACCAAAGGAGAGACAAAATATAAAGCAAAGATAGATTATCTTCTTTCATCTGGCAAATATTGACAGAAGGTTGACAATCTTCATGACATGTACAACTGTTTGAGTTATTTGTGATAAAGACTGTGAAGAATTTGAAAAGCAGTAAAAGGTGTATATGAGAAGGACTAATTTGAACAATTCACACAAGTATTTTGGCTTTCTTTTTCAAAATTAGGTTGTGTTAGACAGAACTGCCTGTATGGCCATCACAAATCCATTTCTTCATACAGCTTTTAGTACATTCCCATTGATATCAATGGAATTATTCCATGGGTTCATGTGGCAGTCTGGAGAACAAGTCTTATTTAAGTAACACTAGGAAAGGCATGTCATCTGATTCAAAATTGTCTGCAATTAACATAAAGGATGTGTTTAACATCAATGAACTCTCATTTTAGTTGTTCTTCCTACATAAACTGGGAAAAACTGAATGCTTATTGAGCTTCCAAACAAACGTACACAAAGTTGTCTCAGAGATAGGATGGATTATGTGTGGAGAAGTACCATATGGCTCATATAACAGTGTTTGTGTGCTTAATTTAGCCCATGTATGGGCAGTTAATCATTTGGATATGGAAATATTCATCTTTATTTAAAAAAATTACACCTGCAATTTTTAAAGTTCTAATTATACTGGCTGTTTTCACAAGTATTCAAAGGCATTTTTCTCGAGACGAATGACTCTGATTCCATATTTCTGAATCAGAATTACTCATATTTCATTGCTATATAAAGATGAAGGTCCCCTGTCTGTAATGCCTGAGTAACATTCTGTCAATAACTTCCCTCACGCATATGGGCAGCCTGAAATAATCTACTGCCTCCTGAGTGCCTACGTTTGTGACAATCTGTGGACAAATCACAGTACACTCTCGAGAGCTGCATCAATGATTCTGCATATGGTACATAATTTAGCCTGCATACCAAGGGCATGGGTTATACTGTGGATCAGGAGTCCAGCTCATCATGAGGTCAAGCTGAGTGGCTCCAAGTTGCCCAGGAAGGTGAAGAAACACAGAGACTCCCAGGGGCCGTGCTCCAGGCTACCATAGCAAGCCAGGGTTTCCATTCATCCACATTGCTACTTGCTTTAGGAAGGAATACAGCTACTGGATGTAAGCCATTTCTCTTTCATTAGAAGAGTCTGAGGATCTTTGCTCTGGGATCCATTCTGTTGTGTGACTAAAATATGTATGATAACGCCCTGGATCAATACCTAGTGGTGCAGACTACAGACTTTAGCAAAGGAATAAAGAACTATGCTGGTATAATTCAGTTCATAGGTGTGTTTCTATGTATTTCTGGCAAACTCAGGACCACAGACAGAATTTTGAGACATATAAGGATGCAGTCTTCAGATGTCACTTTGCGTATCTTCTTTGAACTCTAGAGTTAACCTCCTGGGAGCACTTTCTGCTACAGCATAACAGGGTACTTTTATTTTGTGATTGACAGGAAGGAATTCTGACTCCCTGATTCTTATTGAAAAGATTGAAAACGACTGGATGGTCTTTAGTGGGCAAGTGTCAGTGTCATGTATTATTTCATCTCCCTTCAGAGATGAGAAGAACTAGCATAATCTTCTATTTTTTTAGTTTAATACATTTTGGAGAGTGACATGCAGATTATCTGACTACAGAAAATTGAAAGGGTCCATTGATCACTTTTACTTCTGACTAGATGTAAGTTTATTGCTTCAATAACAATGTCCTCTGAATATTTTGCAGATTTCAAATATTAACAGGAGGATCCTGACTTGTCTTTCCACGTACACTGAAGGGAATGGTTAGGGCTGAGAAAGCACTTCACTCACTGCTTGCACATTATTCCAGAAAAAGGGTAACATAAAGTCCAAATAGTTCACAGAGTGATTGGCAAAGATCTGCTGAATCTTCTAGCACTGCTCCTCATACTTGTAGTTAAATGCCTTCTTTAAAAGCCTTGAGTGACACATCTTTGTCAAGAAACATTGTGCATTAGCGCTGCCATATTTAAAGTGTCAGCTGTGGAAATAACACTTCTGCTCCTTCCCTCCAGCAGCTCTTGTCTTCCTCCCCCTTATCATCCTTCTATTATTGTTATTGTTACAGCAATATTTAAGGAATCTAGCAGAGGAATCTTTTGCTTTAAAAAAACTATTTAAATTGTGTCAGGAGTTCAAACACCCCAAAGAGGCCCTGAAATGAGACAGTGAATCCAGCACACCAGTCTGGTTGCAAATTCCGAGCTTCCAAAGCCAGTCATGGTTCATATTTAGCTTCAAGATCTCTAGTTCAGATTTTAGGAGATTTTATACCTGTGTATGCTTGCAGGAGAGAGCAGGATGCTTTCCATAGAGACAATAATTACAGTAAATGCAACATAAAAAATTTTCTGCTTACTAATTTTTTTCAGAATGGTTCATATAGAACTGAAGTTCTATACTAGTCTTAAGCTGAATTCTTCAGTCCTAGCTTTGAGATTAAAACACATTTTTCATTTGACAACCATGAATGTTAGGGCCACTAAATTTAAACACATTTTGTGCAGCAAAATTGCTGAAGAAGTATGATTAATAGTCTATGTCTTGGTGGGGCAGTACCCACAAACTGACTATGAGAAGTTAATGTGGTATGTCTCTGGTGCTAAAGAAACCACACATTTCTCTTACCTCAACAAAGAAATTTTCATCTCTGCTGTCAAGAGGTCAAAGAAAATGGCAAGAAACTTAAATGTGCGGTGGATAATAATCAGAATTAGTAGAGCAGTTGGAAAAAATTATAGGTTACTTGCCACTGCTAATTGTAGGTTTTGAGCCTTTGGTTATAATTCCAGACATCTATGTAAGAAGAACCATTAATTAATCTCAATCAGTACCAACCCATGAACATGTGTATTGCACAGTTTGTTGATAATAGGCCAGGCTGTGCTAAGAAAGGAACATGTTCCGGTAGCATGTCACCGGAAAGAAGGAAGGGGTGGATACATAAAGCATGACATTCTTACATGAGATGGCCTGAACTGTTGTCTTACCCTGTCAAAAGCATGAATACAGTTGTGATATTTGGATTATAGTCTTATTACTATGTAGATCAAAGCACACTGTCTGGCTCACTTGATGCACAATCATAATTATGTTTAAAATTGTTTATTTCAGCCTTGTAAAACTGTCACTCCTCTAGCCAAATAATTTTATATTTTTTTTCAGCTCTCACAGAAGGAACAGTATAGGGACTCAGTTCTTGTGCTGAAAGCAGCTGCCCCCACAGCTGATGTGCCTTTGCCAGCCACAGTCAGAACTTACATAATTGTATCCAGCTCTTCTCAGGTTTTGCCTCTGCCAGTAGGAGGAATGATCTTTACAAGGCAGCAGATTTCACTGCAGTGGTAGGAAAATAAGACATGAATGCACGAAGTAGCCCCTGATTGCACTGAAATAGGGGACAAGGTTCCCCATCATGTGGACGCCCCTTTGTTGAACTGCAGAGAATCACATAGTTCTTTTGATTATTTCATTTTATTTCACATTTATAAGGAATCAAAAAAACCCAAACCCTAGATTTATGGCAGCCTTATACATTCTTATGAAAAAGTGAAGATTATATTACATTATTATTAGGTTGCTTTATACCTACTTATGACATCTTAAGACTATATATTATTACTTTAAAAATTTTATTAGTATCATGTAAGATGAAATATTATTAGGTACAGCAGTGTCTAATATGAAAAAAATCTTTTATTGTAAAATTAATTTAAAGTACAACTGAGTTATTTCACTTCATTTTAGTCTCATCAACTTCAGAAATTCTAAACTGAAAATAATATATCTGCTTTTAACAACAAAGCCTACAAAGATATTTTGGTTTCTGACTCATGTTTTAGTGCCTTACTGTCCACTGTTTATCATAGCAACTTTGAGATTTCTAAAAACTTCTCTGGAGTTTCTCTTATTGCTATGTGTTTATTTAAATGCAGATAATCTCACCAGGACTTTTCACAGTTTCCTGTAGGTACCTGCAAAAGACACACCAGTGCTCCCAGTATGCACTAGGAATGAACAAGAGGGACTCAGCCATATACCATTCAAATAGCTAAATAAATAACACCAAAAAAAAAAAAAATCCTGTGTAAGAGGGTAAGCATAGGGATAGATCACCAGCTGAGGTATCAGGGTGGATAACCAGACCAGACCAGGCTATTTTGGGATTAATAACTCAAGAATATTCAACTTATTTCACTTTGGCAAATATAGAACTATTTTGAGGATGACAGACTTTGTTTCCAAATTAAGCCCTTTATGCATCATTTTTCACTCTTTAAATTAACTCCATAACTATAAATATCTTCCTTAAATAAAGTATCTGCTACTACATTCAAAGGACTGAAGAAACATTTGCGAACAGATGAAAAAGAATTTTTTTTTTTATATTTCTATTTAAAAAAGGAAGCATACAATTGAGAACTTAAAATGCTGTTTTAAATTTGCCAAGAATCTAAGAAAAATAATTAGTAAAATTGTGGGTACTCAATTACCCTCAATTGTGAGTACTCAATACTCAAGAATTCCTTCATGAGTACATGTTAGAGGTTTTCATGTGTATGGACTTTTACCCTTAGCTACTGTTTCTATGTTTAGTTTCTGAAAATAATTGGAACCAAATTCAGCTGACACAAATATTTCCTAAACACTAGGTCAAAATTCTTGTAATTGTGCCTAAGCAGAGGAGCAACATAAAAAATGCGTTTGGTACAATAATAAGTAATCAACAAATCTACAAAATAAATGGAGAGAAAGGCCTTGAGGGGAAGCCGTGTGAGGAGTGGTTGAGGGCACTTGGTCTGTTCAGCCTGGAGCAGAGGAGACTGAGGAGGGACCTCATTGCAGTTACAACTTCCTTGAGAGGGGAAGAGGAGGGGCAGGCACTGATCTCTTTTCTGTGATGACCAGTGACAGGACCTGAGGGAATGGCCTAAAGTTGTGACAGGGAGGGGTTTAGGTTGGATATTAGTAAAAGGTTCTTCCTCCAGAGGGTGGGTGGGTGGACACTGGAACAGGCTCCCCAGGGAAGTGGTCAGAGCACCAAGCCTGACAGAGTTCAAGAAGCGTTTGTATGATACTCTCAGGGACATGTTGTGACTCTTGGGGATGGTCCTGTGCAGGGCTAAGGGTTGGACTCAATGATCCGTGTGGGTCTCTTGCAACTCATCACATCCTTTGATTCTGTGAAAATTCATGCTGTCTGCATAGTAACCACATTCAGGAACAATAAAAGTTATTTCATATACATTCATGTTAGGGTTACCTTCATTTCAGTGCTATATTAATTTTAGGGTTAATTCCGAGCTCAATTACTTTAGATATGTGCTTACTTGAATGAATTTTTATGCCTAAAAATTATGTACCTAAAGAATCCCATTCAGAGGTGTATCAAGGAAGTCATCAGCAACACAATAAGGAAGAAAATTAATTGCTGTCTAGACAGCCAGCAACATGCAACCGTTTGTCTTCTGTAGCTTTAAATTAACCCATGCCCCATTTGAAGTTATGTGTTTGTGCTGCAAATGAACTGGCACATCTGAGTAACTGATTTAGCTCCAGTGAAAGCTATGACTGTGGGTTGTGGTTTGTTGCAAAAGTGTGTACCATTTGAGATCTCTTTTCTGGGATCTGATGAAAGGATTGGCTGCTGGACTCAGTCTTGTTATGTGCAGTACTAGAGCAGTGGGCTTTGAGGGAAAGTGAGGGGGACTGTTGTATCCAGTGCACCACCAGTGTTGGTGTTACACAGCATTTTGGCCTATATAAAGCTTACATTTTTAAGTCTGCTGTCTTTCAATTGTAACACTATAGTCTGCCTTTTATCTTATGTGCAACCTGACATATACACGACTCCAGACTGCTGTGGCAGTAACTTCTACTTTTTTATTCCAAAGTGCTCCTGTCCTCATAGCCTCACACTGGAGAATTCAAGAAATATTATCTCATCTGCAAAGCTGGGATGTTTAGGAAGTGATTGCCATTGAAATGTGAATTTCCCCTTTCAAGACTTTGCTTCATAGTTTTTGGTTGATAATCGTATGCTAGGAAACACATAAATCTTAATAGATAATTCTAGTAGAAAATAGTGATATAGGAAGCTAATAAACGTTTGCTGATAATGCACATGCAGAAAGCTAAACAGCCAATCGAAGTGTGCAACATCTGTGCCTGATAAAAGTACAGCTTCATAAGCACTACCACTGTAATAAAACAGCCCTGATGAAACCATATTGTTAAGGTGTAAAAAATTATCAGAGGGAACAGCTTCTGCAATGGAGAGTGTGCACAGATGAGGATGAGCTGGGGCAATCTGCAGCAGTTATTTTGTTGGCCAGTGACCTGGAGAAGTTTCCCTGCTTTCCCTTTCCCTTTCTCTTTTCCTTTCTCCTTCCCTTTCCTTTTCCCTTTCCCTTGCTTTTCCTTTCCCTTGGCTTGTTACACAACAATGCTTTTTGCAGAATACACTCATGACCTAGACCAGGAATAATTCCTTGTCCTTGCTTAATGAGCATATTTGAAGACACTCATTTTATCTTAGTTGACTCCAAAGACTGTAAATAAAATAAACTAAAAAAATTGCCCATAAAAAAGGAAATGGGTAAATATGTTCCTTCCAAAAATATTAAGCATCATTACTCTGACAAAATAGAACAATTTAGGGAACTACCAATATCAAGAATAAGGATTCTATATTAGGGATTTTTTACAGGTAATCAATATCAAGTAAGTTGGCACAGCTGTATTTTCTTATAGCTTTTTCCATAGGTTGAACAGTTAATTGTCATTTAACAGGACATGTATAATTTGTAAATATAACTGAATGTATTTAAGTTAAACAAAATATAATTGATTGGGATTTTTTACATCCTGATGCACTAACTACAAGACTTTTTATACTTTCTTTATTGTTGTTGTTGTTGTCCTAAATTTGATCTATTGTGATTACTGTTTTGTCCTACACTGAAAGAAATAGTACTCCTTGATGTCAGGGAGCTGCCATTTTAATACTAAGAGAAACCTATGGTCCCTCTTATCTACCCAAAAGAGGCTAAAAATGCATGAAAAATGTACCCAGTTAGAAATGGAAGTTGATTATATGAACAGAATGCTACTGAGAATTAAACTTCTATCCCTGGGTGAAAGAGCCTAAGTGGGCAGAGAATAGACAGCAAAGATTTTTGAGGGGGAAGTTACACATTTGCACTGGAGTGTAGGTTCCAAGGTGTTGATAGTGGGAGTGCTGAAGGGTTGGCCTATGGGGAGAAGTCATGAGCTGTCCTGTGCTGGACAAAAGTGTCCATGAACAGATTCCGAAGAGGTCACGTGGGCTGAGCCCATCAGTCAACTCAGTGGCACGTCTGCAAAAACGTGTTTCAGAAAGGTCAAAAACCACTGTATACACAGGTGCTGGAGAAGAGTTTTCCCTGCAGCCCCGTGGGGAGAGCCCATGCTGGATCAGGTGCATCATGAAGGATTGCAGCCCGTGGGAAAGACACATGCAGGAGCAGAGGAAAAGCATGAGGAGTGGAATTGTTATGGTCCACAATAACCCCCCCACACATCTCATTCCCTTTGTGCTGCACAGGAGGAGGAGAAGGAATGTAGAGAAGCTGGGAGTGAAAGAGTAAAGGGTAAGGAGGGATAGGAAATGTACTGTTTTAATGTCTGTCTTTGTTCCTTACCATCCTTACCATCCAAATCTATTTTAATTTGCAATAAATAAATAAATAAATTAATTAATTAATTTTCCCTAAGTTGAGTATTTTTCACCCATGAAGGCAACAGGTAAGTGATCTCTCTGTCTTTATCTCAACCAACAAGCTTTCTCATAACATTTTCTTCCCCTGTCCTGTTGAGGAGGGTGAGTAAGAGAGCAGCTGGGTGACATTTTGGCCCTTAGACAAGGCTAGCCCAACACAGTTGTTTATGTGATGGAGACCACTCACAGCCAGAGGAGAAATGTTATTTTGACCTATAAAAATTATACTGAAGTAGTCTGAATAGCTGTCCCAAGGACAACAGGTTATGTGGACCATAATGGAAGATGTTGCCATAGTGAAAAGTAAAATGGTATGAGCTTGGTAACATTTATAATTATTTAGACAGTTAGAAAAGGCTGTATCTTATATGTATTAAATGGGGAGAGAATCAACGTGACAAGTTAGAAAATCAGTCAAAGATGACTCTGGTTGTAGATTTGATGATGCTGTCAGCAGTGATACAGAAGGGAGCTGAGGGTTTCACAACACAAGGCTAAGATCTACTTTTTAGTCCGACTGAGTTTTTTCTGATGACTAGTTATCCATGATAGGTTTCAGAGGAAAAAGGAGAGATTTTGGACAGAAGAAGTAGTTATGTAAATTGTCTTGTCCAAAAAAAATGTAGGAGTTTGAATGTATACTTGTGCAGAAAGTTATTCTTGTTAAATTTTTCAGGATCATATTCTAAGTGTATTAATTTACTTTTAAGTTGGAGAACTAAGTTTAATTTCAGATGGTTAACTCATATTTGTCTTTTAGCATATCAGCATTGATATTATCAATGTTTGCTTTCAAAGTTGTAGGTTTCTGTTATTGTCAGGTATCTGACTTTACATTATATTTTTTCTGTCACTTTAATTTCTGATTAACGAAGAATGGGATCCCTCTTTCCAACAGAGTAACTTTATCTTTGTTTTTGCTATCTACATTACAAATGAATTCATTAGCATTTTCATCACAAAACCCAAGTTCATTATCTGATAAGAATAAAATTTCTGCAGATACATCCTGAGGTATTTGATTTGTCTTATTTATATTCTCGGTAGGCAACTTTCTTTTACTTGGTAGAGATGAGTAAAAGTAAATTGTGATTCTGCTCATTATTATATCCTGATTGAGATTTTATTTCTGTCCTTTGTTACATGGCATCCTTATTTGTTTTCGTCTCTCAGTTTAGTTGGTTTGTGACTCCTGAGATACAATATACATTCCATTCTTGACTATGAAAAACTGGTTCTAATTTTTTTAATGTTGTTTATATTCAGCAATATATTAAATTGAAAACCTTATCTGGGTAATAATTAAACGAAAAAATTAACTCATTTAAATATATATTTGCTGGGATGCGTTTAGTACTGAATTCGTGGTGGCCATATTATTAAATACGTGGGCAGCTTTTTGAGGGGGGAGGAGGGGAGGGGCAGTTTTGCATTTAGGCTTAGATTTCCCAGTAATGAAATACGTACTTTTTCCCTGTCATTCAGGTACATGCTGAAGCTTTTGCCAGACCTTCATTAGTATCTGAATATGTGCTTCCAAATAAGAAAATAGACTATACCTAGAGTATGGAGACTTTAGCTTTTTAAAATCTCTCAATAAACTCTTCCATTTTCTGAATCACTTCACAGTATTTTCTCAGGGGCCTATGTAGTTTTTTCTTCACAGCTAGTAAAAACTGTGGATTATTGTAGTCAGAGGTAGAAGTGCCCTAGAGGAATACTTCACTGCCATACAACCAAGGCAATAAAATATTAGAAAGCAACAAATTGTTAAAGGAGTGATCTAGACACAATTGTTCTCCACCTCATTTCCCCATTCTACTTACAGAGACCCATGTCTTTATTCAATTATTCCTGTGAAAGTTTTCAGTACCACTGTGAGACATCTGAGGGTACATGAAAGAACCTCATGAGTTCTGACAAAGGAAGCACAGATGATACAGGAAGCCTGGGATGTTTTGCAATGGCAGCTGGAGGCCAGGTAGACCTCAAAAAAATCTGGAGGGGTGTCATATTGCTTATTTCAAGAGAAGTGAGTTGAACCCAGACTATGATACAGTTCTGTGTTCCAAGATCTGGAAGCCAAAAATGAAAATTCCAGGGACTCACCTGGAGATGCTCCAGATGCAAATATATTCAGTTTATGGAACTAGCTTAGAAGTGACACAAATGAAAAACTACTGTCTATAGTGTGAGCATCAGATCCTCATCACCAGTTCTCCAGTTCTGCAGATCCATTCTTTCTGTTCAGCATTGTTTGCTAATGCAGGTGTAGCCACAGTGTCTCAGCTGCTGTTATAGTAAGAAGAGATCCTGTGAAGAAAGATCAACTAAACCCTAGTTCAGCTATCTTAGATGAAAAAAAAATGTTAGTTATTGTTCACTTTTGTTCAATGACCATGTCCTGTTTTTATGTCTCTGTCTTGTTAGTGATACCATTGTTCAGGATATGTACAAGTACATTCATTACTCTGCTTTTGTTATCTGTAGCACCCTGACTTTTCTCATGTAGTTATCTTGTTGGTGGAGCCATAGGTCAGGATTAGCTACCTGTGTGCATACCTTAACAACCTCTTCCTTGAAAATGGAGTCGCAGATATGAAACTGTTCAATGGGCTTTGGGCCTTTTAGGCATCATTGTTCATGGAGAAGAAGATGTCTGGACTCAAGACAGGCTTTAATAGTTGCCAATGACAGTCAGTGGCAAGGCTGTATGTTGGAAGATGACAACATGGCTGGACAGAGAACACTCCTGTTCCATAGCTATTTCAACATTTGAACATGGTTAGAACGTGCCAGGGAAGGATACCAATATTTTTCTTTTGCAGTTTGATGAAAATGATTTACACGTAAATTTTGGTTGTTAGTTCCTATGAGCATTTTCAATTAAGTTGTTTTGAGGTTGCAAAAGGCTTCAGTTTACAATCCAGATGGTAATTCTTGAGATAAATACAGACAAAATGTTCTTCATGAGTAACTCTGGAATTAGCTGGGAAATACCTTAAAAAAGTCTTTTTTTGTTTGTTTGTTTTGTTTTGTTTTGTTGTGCTTTTTTTAAAGAGGGCCATGTAATGGCCCTATTTTGAGAACTTTTTTCTCAGAATTTTATCCTTCATCATGGAAAAGACAAGTTTTTATGAAAGTATGTATAGTTTCTTTTTCAAATCCTTCCTCTAGATTGGACTTACTTAGTGTTTCTCTATGTGTAACTATGACATTCATAACTCAAGCAACATTTGTGTTAAATATTTCTCAATGGAAACCAGAAATTAATCAGCCAGAGAATTAGAGCCCCAACCTACTATAAGCTATATATAAAAACTTCTTTCTCCTTTTTCCATTATATATATATATATGGCAATCTTAAGTGTGTTATCTGTACTTGATTTCTAGGGTGTCCTATTTTTCCTGAAACCATCTTGTTCTGCTTCAATATATATGTGGTTTTCAGTTGGACAGTCATATTTGCTCCAAATAATAATGTAGTATCGATGGTTAAAACCACTGCTGTATTTGCTTTTATTTTACACCACTTAGATAACACAGAAGGATTTGAATGCTGCGTATTGACACAGGTAATATTCCTTATTGTACACTATGAGGCAACTATGTCAAAGATCTATAAGTCCTGGGGAAGGAAATGTTCTTTTGTCATAGTTCACTGTTTTCCTGATATCTCTTTGTATTTTAGATTTTGTTTCTGGAAGGATTTAAAAACATGAGAGTATTCACAATGTTTACAGTGACTTCATTCAGATATTTGATAAATCCCACCAAGAATCAGCTTAGAGTTGCCAGTAAGTCCTATCATTTGCTGCCACATAATTTTGTTTCAATATTTGTCAAATTATTATTGTTCATAGTTTTTTGGCTTAAACTCCTAAACTGTTGAGGAAAGCTATATCCATCTGTGTCATTAGAGCTTTCTTTGACTTTTTATGAACAGTGTTTTTCTTCTGCAGATGCACATGCTGGAAAGGCAAGAGGGATGATAACATCATAGGAAGAAGCTAATGCTGTCAGAATTGCTCCGTTATGAAGATGAACACTTACGAAAAAATATCAGCACATGACTTTTATCCTTTCTCAAAAATACATAAGGAATAATAATGGTCCGACAGCGGGAGTGGGAACTAAAGTCAGACAAGATTCGAGCTTTGTATTGGTTCAATTTTTGACATGACTTCCATCCATTTTTGCAGATGGTAATTTTGTTCAACATCTGCTCTTTTACCTTTCTGGGTTTAGTATGCTGACTAATGGGACATTGCATTCATCCGTAAATATATGCCTCAAAAATGTAAAGCCAATTCTGACTAAAAATAAGTTCCTAAGATGAAACTTATTTTACCTACCGGACTCCCCAAAAATAGGAAACATATAATGTAACACAGGCAGACCCAAGAATATTTCCTTCTCACATACAAAGTTTACATTTTTTCCATTCTGAAATGAATTTCATTCCAAATGAGACAGTCTAGGTTGCTTACTTATATGTCTTTTCATTAACATGCTTTATTTATTTTTTTTCAAGCTCGAGCAATTAAATTGTGAAAACTACTGAAATTATTCCTTAATTTCAGTATCCCTTGCATATAGGAAAGAATGGTGTAGATGGGAGAAGAAACATTCTCTTGCTGCAGATTCAGTGCTCCATCCTAAACCTGCATTGCTGGAAATGGTTCCTAATGCCAAAAAAATAGAGCCCAAGGCCAGAGGAAAATGTTACATGGATTTTTTTGGTTATTCCCAAAGTCTTTGCCTTTCCTTCTCTGTTAGTTCTGCCAGTGACGCTAATTCTATATCAGCTAAACTGACAGTGTGGGTAGATTTGTTTGCACTGCCAGCTCCCCCTTCATGTACAGTTGTGCCAGTTTCACAGGCCACGTGGAACTGAATATATTCACCACACTCATTAGTCTGAATGATAAGACTTATTTGCATTGTATGACAAGATGACACTATCGGTTTTAATTATTTCTATCATGTACAACTGGGACTTAGGTTCACAAAATGGGTATTCAATCACGCTAATAAAAATTGCAAAATTGCTATAAAACTGCATCAGATCAAATGGTTAATTCTTTCCTTTTTTTTTAAGAAAGATGTTGCTGAAAATGAAAGAGTCAGTTTTGTAAATTTTCTGAGGTGGAGAAGGACCTAAGCAAGTCATTTGTATGCATTTTTTTTTTAATTATCTATTCTTCATGCAATTTCCATCACCAAAATATATTTTAGAGGCTTTAAAATAATGCATATATCTCATAAATTTGTATACTCAAAAGCTAGTCCTAGTAGTAAGTAGTAATTAGTAGTAAGTTCAGGAATGGTACAAATATGAGTTTATCCAGTGATAAAGTTGGTGAAGTTTTACCATTCTTCTAGGTGCTATTCGACATGGAGTGACAGCAAGCATGCTTATAAATGAAAAAGTTGTTTCTTGCAACAGAAGACATATCACAATAAAATACTTGTCTCTCTTGAGACTATTTCAAATTAAATTTCGCTATTTAGTTTTTTTCAAGACGTTGAATTATTCATTAATGATGAGCCCAAAAATATAGTTTTTTTTCTTATTTTTAAGACTGACACAATCTGTTTTGCATCTGACTGAATATATAAAAATGAATTAAGGACCATTCATGAGTTTGTTTCTTCAAATGTATTATTCATTTCACATCATCAATAACTTATTTGACAATATGTTCTCTAGAAGAAAATACCGAATAGAGACATTAATAAATTAATTTAAATCTTAACTTTGATGTTTCATGACATAAAATAAGTATACAAAATTTGTCATTGTGGTCTTCACAGTTACAGAATAGACATTAAAAAAACTAATGAGAACATGATTTAGTTGATAGATTGCAACTTTAACTAAACAGGGGAAAGGAACAGAGTTTTTTCTTGTAACTCACTTTGTCTTGCATAACTTAGGTTAGTTCAAAGATGTAGTTTCAGGTGCATAATGAAAGCCTTGTAAGTCATCTGGTAGTGGAGGCTTCTGCCCTTTCTATGAGTGAAAACTTTTTCAACTTCATCCTACAGGCAAGAATTGGTAAAAAATGGCTCTTTGCCTCCAACCACTCTGAACACAAATTGTTATAAAGTCTCCTAACTCCTCGGTCCATTCAGCAGCCTGCTGCTCCCAGGTTTCTCAACACTTTCTGACACTGTAACTTCTCCAGCACTCTGACCCTCCTTTTGCTCTCGTCATGCTCTGGGACATAAACCCTATTGTGCTTCTATGGCCTAATGTGGGCACCCTCAATATCTGTGCTATCTCATATCAGAGAATCACAGAATGGGTCAGACTGGAAGGAACCACAGTGGGTCATCTGGTCCAACTTCCCTGCTCAAGCAGTGTCGTCTGAGAACACATGGCACAGGACTGTGTCCAGACAGTTGTTGAAAATCTCCAGGGTGCCAAGCGAATGGACCAGGCTCTTCTTGGTGGCGCCAAGCAATAGGACAAGAGGCAAGAAACAGAAACTGCAACACAGTAAGTTCCACCTGAATATGAGGAAGAACTTCTTTATTGTGTGAGTGACCATGCACTGGAAGAGAATGCCCAGAGAGGGTGTGAAGTCTCCCTCACTGGAGATGTTCAAGAACCATCTGGGCACAATCCTGGGCCTTTTGCTTTCAGATGACCTTGCCTGAGCATGGAGGTGGGACCCACTGTGGTCCCTTCCAACCTTACTCATTCAGTAATTCTGTGAATAACAAGGTCTTAGAGACTTTTCTGAAAGTTTCCTCTTAAATTATCTTATACTGAAAAGATACAGCCAGTTTGATTTAATAGCAAGCACACAGCTTGCAGCAGTATAGCTAAATCCTTTTAAAATTGATTGCTAAAAAAAATTTGAAGTTTTGACAGTTTTTGTACTGCATACTTTATTAGTTTCTTTTCCTGTCAAACTTGAGCCACAAGTAACCTTTTCTCTTTGAGGCAAATTCAATTCATGGAGAGCTTCATGATTTATTAGTTAACCTCTGCTTAGTAGGATTCACTCTGGCCTGCAATGTAGTTGCATAGGCAAGGTATTCCTGAATAATGTATTTTCATTTGTAACAGTAGGAAAGTGAAATGTTGCCAAAGTGAAACAGGTACACAGACCTTAGCAGTGATGGAATTCTGAAACATAGTTTTTAGAAAAAATGGGTGCAGTGGGGAGAACTGATGAATGTAAATCTAGAATGATAGATAATGAAATGGTGACAGAGCAGAAGGAAAAAAGGCCATTGAGTCTTTCAGCCAATATTTAACACAGAAATGACCCTTTACCTAAAGAGTTGAAATTTCCAGTCCAGCAGCTTCCTCACTGTACTTATCAATTCCTCCACCCACCAGACAGAAGGTTTTCTCCCAGGGTCACCAACCTCTGAGACAAGGCTCACATATTGGAAACAAGGGAATGGGAGGGACAGAGACGCTTCTAAGGCTTCAGCCTGTCATGGGCTCTAATTATGATCAGGACATGTAACCAGCTGGTACAAACAGGAAAGTTCTTAGAAAGCCCAGAGTACAAGCATAATTAAGGACTTGTTTGGGGCACAATTGTAATCCCCAAAGAGTGGATTTGGCAGTGAATAGCTCTCTTTGTACAGACCAGGTAATTTTTTCAGTACAAGTGCTACACATTTCTCATGGGTCAGACCAACTCACTTTAACTAACAGAAGCTGCTTATCTTTCCAGATCATCTGGAATATCACTTTCAAACAAAAATGGCAATTTAGAGTGTGAGGATTTCCTGTAATTCTGCTGGAAAATGTAACTGGTCTAGATTGCATCTTGGCTGGAGCTGAGTAGTCTTACATTCCCTTGGGGAAGGCTTCATGATCTAGATCTTCTTCAGCTCTTTCAGACTTATTCTCAGTGAAACTTAGCTCTGACCACAATATTCTTGTATTTTCTTCAAGAGTTTCTTGACATCCATCAACTCATTTAAGATTGTCATCTAAAGTCGTTCTCAGGTTGTGGTTGGTATGAGTATTTTTTTTACATAATGGACTGAATTTGTAGAGCAGAAAGAATTGTGCTCCATGTAAAAGACAGGGTGAAAATTAAAAGCAACCACTAAATTTCCCTCTTCAATATTGAAAGTATGCATCATTTCTATAGGCGTGCCACAATTTGAGTAGATTACTAACTGAAAATAGATCACAGGGAGGGAAAATATTTCTCTTTGCTTTTGTGATAATAGCTTCATAAGAGCTAAACAGCAGCTGTAAGCATAGTGCTTACTTATTTAAATCTCCATTAAGCATCAGAAATGTTTTTCTGCTGCTACACCTAGATGATTATGAAAAAAAAAAAGTTCTCTAGGTAATTGTGACTATATTGCAGCATTCTCTGTATCATAAGGTAAAATATGGTAATTGGTAAATTAATGACAGGGTTTGCATAACACAGAAATAGATGCTCTTACAACCTCATTCAGGCTTATATTTTTCCTGTAAAGATTTTCCAGTCCCACCTTAAACAGACAAAAAGCAATACCTGTGCTGATAAGGAATTGAACTAAATCTATTCTTTCACTTGTCACAATATGTTGTTGATTTAAGCAATAATCTACTGACCCTAATTATGCCTGAGTGATAACCTTCCTATTCCTGTCCTGTGAGGTGGCTAGAAACCTCAGTAGCAGATCACTTAATACATATTCAGCAAATCATACTTCTTTAAGCACACATCCTATGTCTTTAAAGACATGTCTTTAAAGTAGATAATGACATAGCATCAATTGTGCTCTTGGTTTGAGGGCCAGGAAGCCAGTTGTGATGGGCAGCAATTTATTTGACTTACTATTCTTCAATATATTCTCTTTTGCTGTTCTTTAAAAGTATTACTTTCTGTGATGCATAAGCATATTTCTCTGCTCATCCCTCCTACTAAAGAATCACTCCTGAATTTAAGATATTACCTTCTTCTTTTTTTTTCATTTCTGTAAGCCTCTTCCTAATCCATTCTCTCCTCTCAATTAAGAGTCCAGTCTGCATTCTACTTACACTGTAATAGGTTAGGAATTCAGCAAGATTAATTATTAACAAGACTTAGTTATAGAAAATGAATATGCTGGGTTCATTTGCCATTTGCACACACTCCTCTTCCTCCTCTTTTAGCTATGTGACAGATGGGACACTAATAATGCAAATGCTCTATAAACAACTCCTAAAATGCAAGGTATTCTTGTTCAAAAAAAATCAGACATTTATGATATGAACTTAATATGAATTATTTCAAACTTAAATGTAGCACATCATTTCCTAGCAGAGAATGTAGGAGAGCAGCTCTATCCTTTTAAAGTTTATTTTAAACAGTCCAACTCACAAGGCAGGGCTTTAAAAATAAAAGCAACCCAAACCAAACCAAATGAAATAAGTAACATTAAATTACCACAAGTACAAAAAGCTTTTAAAGGAAGAATTAGTTGAAAACTTATCAAGAAAACTTATGGAAACTGCCAGTGTGAATTCAGTGAAAGAAGATCTCCATGGACTTTCACAAAAGAGTAAAAAGGCAGCAGTTATTCAGTTCTTCAAGCTCTGTCTTTCTGACTGTCATGGGTTAGTTATTTGTTCTAAAACTAAACGCAGAATTTCTTTTTCCCTTTTTTTTTCCCCTGCCTCACGGTGTGTATGTGTGGGTGGGGGTGCTGTTGAATGGGCGATTTGGTTTTGTTTTAAGCAGTTATAGTTACACAAAAGAAACGGCTAAACGAATTAGCATTTCCAAAGTGATGGTTGATGGTTGATAGCCGGGNACAAGTACAAAAAGCTTTTAAAGGAAGAATTAGTTGAAAACTTATCAAGAAAACTTATGGAAACTGCCAGTGTGAATTCAGTGAAAGAAGATCTCCATGGACTTTCACAAAAGAGTAAAAAGGCAGCAGTTATTCAGTTCTTCAAGCTCTGTCTTTCTGACATGAACTGCAACCTTGTGGATATCATTTATAAGAAAGTGAAAAGATGTTTCTTAAGACAGTTCAGCCATTGACTTCTGTTATAACAAATTCTGACCAAGTAGTAGGTTCAATATTTTAGAAGAATTCAACAAGGTGGTAACGTAAAGTTCTTATCAGAGCATTATTAGAACATGTTAATCAGTTGTAATTGATGAAGAAATGAGAGCATCGAGTATCTTTTATTCCCTATACTGGAAAATCTGACACAACTCAGTAATATGAAAATGAAAAAAACAAAACCAACCCAAACCCAAATAGTTATGGCTTGAAAATATTCTATCAGGCAAAAATTAGACAAATAACTTTAGCCAAAACCAGAAATATTTTGAAGGGAGTTGTCAATTTATTGTAAACATGTTTTCTTTAAAACAATTGTAAATCAGTCCAATACTGCCACATGGTATGATGCAAAATATGTACTGGTAAGAAAACATTGTATTGCTGAGTAAAATTAGCAGAAACCTGAGATTATATGAGGTCATATCACATTCTAGTTCTCTAATCCATTAGGTGAAAGAGACCACTGTGCAATCTTAAGAAGTCCTGGTTTTATAATAGTGCTTACAACAGATCCATACCACACTCTGTAATGCTAAATTCCTCTGTCAGATTCCTTACAGCAGCCTAACTGTTAACGTGCAGTTAACAGTTCAGGGCAAACCTCCTGGGAAGCTTGTTTTAGTATCTGCGTCTTAATAGAGCATGACCTTGAGTAGAGAGGCAGGCAATTTGTGAGAAACCCTGGGTGTGAATGCTTGCTCAGCAATACTTTGAAAAGATCCATCCGTGCAGGTCATACTATGCTTGAAAGCTGCAGAGGAATAAGGTGCCTATATTCCAGCAGTAATGTCCTCATGTTCCAACTCAAATAATAGAAATACTGTAGAGTGTGCTGCTATTTTTACCATTCAGGATTTTTCAGGTTATTCTCCACTATAATCTACAATTCGCGTAGATCCCACAGTTTCGCAAGGAAGCCCTAACTTTATGCTCAGATTTTTATTGTTTTCTCTAATGGATAAACATTAATCTCCAATGATATGCCTGTTGGGTTTGGGTTAGATTCCCAGGACAAAATTTACGAAAGCTGAAGGAAGAGTCAGCAATTTGCTATGTAAGATCTGCCTTTTTAAAATGCAATAAGGCTTGATCAGCCATTGAGAAGAGGTTTTAAACACTTGAGCAAGATCTGCTGTCTTTGCTGTAAAATTTTAGTTTCTTGAGGTACTCTGAGCTGCAATTGGGGAAATTTATGAGCTTCTCCAATAAAATATTAACTTCCGTCTCCTTCCATAAAATTTCCTAGAAATCCCATAAAGCGTGTTTGTTAAAAGCTGCTGTACTCTGTCAAACCACATTCAGAGTATCTACTATATCAATTATTAGTCTGCTCAGAACTAGCCTTCAAAATCTTAATTAGCTGTTCTTTGTCTGCTGCATATGTTCAGCTGTAGAAAAATTTGTAAGAAATATATTTAAAAATCAAAATTAATACTAATTACCCACTATCTAACCCTTTTCTATACCCACTTCCTTAATGGTAGAAGTCTGAATCCTTAGTTCTACACACTGAAATTGTTTTTGCTAACACTGATCATAGATTTGTTGTAAAAATATATACAATTGACAAAATTAGCTAGTGTGAAATATTGTTGATGTAATAAAGCTGAAGTGTTTTATGAAGTGTGGTGAGCTTTACCAATATCCTGTACAAGAGGTAACTGCTACTATCCTGGTAATTTGCAATTTAAGAAGGTGGGCTACCATATTCTTGATGTGAACTACTGCTTAAGTTTAACTTTCATGTAAAGCCACATCTCATATTCTGTTGTAACACCTAGTCCATGTTTAGCCCAGCCAAGTGCTTTCTATGACAGTTTATTCTTCAAGCTCAAGTTCGAAAGGGAAATATTAAATCCCAATTACCTAGCTAAGCTTTTCCTTCCTTAAGGGGAGGTCTTCACAGCCCTCAGAGCAAGCTGCAACAGATTCTTGTATCTTCATGCTGGTTTTGGCTCCCGGCAACACCAGGCTGCCCTTCCCACCCACACAACCTGTGTTGTGTCACTACCATTAGGTTCTTCACCATCCAGTGTAACACCATCTTGGCCCCTCTGATCTGGGCTTTGAAAGGACTTCTGCAAAACAACTACAGGAGCAGAAACTACCCTCATTCAAGATGCAGACATTTTTGTGACTATTATTTCCCATAAAATGATGACAATTAAATAAAGTATTACACAAAACTATTTGACAGAATCCATGCTCTTTTCTATGACACTGCTGAAAATAGTGTAAATATACCAAAAAATGACAAGATATTCTCATTATAATTTCCATTTATGTAAGGAGCACTTTTTTAACTGTCCAACCCTATTAGTTTGCCATGAAAGGTCAATATCAATAATGAGGCAGCTGCACATTTCCAAGGAATAAATCTTTCAACAGTTTACTCTTGCCTTGAGATGGTGTTACTGTTAATTTTGTTTTCTTTAAATTAAAGTTCCTATATGTTCATTAATCATTAAATCAATTACACCATTTTAATAGACAGATTTGAAAGTTTATTCCTTGCCCCCACACCTGTATAGTTTTTCAGTGACATTTGTTTTTTTCTCTGTTGTATGACATCACTTTCTCTCGAAGGTCAGAGAGCATGTTTATATTTTAGATTGAGGAGGATAAACCTTATTTGGAAAGAAGTTACTGGTTTGTAAACACTTCATAAATAATAGACAAACCTCACTCAATGAGCAGTTCCTAATGGGTATTTCAAACTTTACTGATACCAAGAACTAAAGTAATGCCTACTATGAAGTAATAATGCTGTTTTAGCTGCATGGTTTAAAGTTGTAACAACTGCCTTGTGATCTTAGCTCAATAAACTCTCCTTACTAAATAAACACTGTTCAATGATTTTATAAGGCATATTGTCTGATTTCAGAACACAGACAGTCAAAAGTGTGCAGTGCAGATCTTTTCTTACAGATCAATGTAGGTCTAAGAAACACAGATGTAAAATTTCTGTATGTATCAAAATATTGTATTATTTTTCAAAATGAACTTTGTTGGTGAATAAAGAAATGCACTCAACTATTATTATTAAAAAGTGTGTTTTAAAAAATTACTAATGGACTGAGTAATTTTAACACTGTAATAGGATATGTGCTTGTTCTACTGAAACTAGAATTATTGTAACATCCATTTCACTGTTCCTTCACTTAATTGTCAATGGGCTGACAGAATTCAGTAATTCATCTTTTGCATGTATTTATATGATTGGAACTTCTGTAATAGTTAAATAGAAATTTACTCAATTCACTTGTCTTCTATTATAAATCTCTGAAGATAGACTGTTGAGGTCCCCTCTCAGTTGTCGCTTCTTGAGGCTGAACAGGCCCAGCTCCTTCAGCCTTTCCTTGTAAGAGAGATGCTCCAGTCCCTTCATTATCCCTGTAGTCCTTCACTGGACCCACCCCAGGAGCTCCATGTCTCTCTTGTACTGAGGAGCCCAGAACTGGACACAGCACTCCAGATGCAGCCTCATTAGGGTTCACTAGAGGGGCAGGATCACCTCCCTCAACCCGCTGTCAATGCTCTTCTTAATGCAGTCCAGGATGTGTCATCATTCCCTGCAACTGGCAGGACAGAAGAGAATACAACTTATGCTCTAGATCCCTTAAACAGTTGTCCCAAGGCTCTGAAGTCGATTATTGCTCACCTTGTGTAAAAATATAGGTAGACCTTCAACAATGTGTAAGTAGAGACACATGAGGATTTTCTGTAATTGGTATCCTGTCACCCATTTACATACAAAGACAAAAAATGTCATCATTGTCATCTTAGTCTAATTAATTATTATGAAAGATGGTGTATGTCAAATGAAAAGATGGTAGAGGGGGAGAATTAAGTTACCTAAATACCTTCTCATGGCCTTTTCATCTTTGCAGAAGGTCTTATTAAGATGTTTATGTTGTGATCACATACTGGGTCTTAATTGCACTGGAACTTTGTATGCATAGTACCCCAGTTTTATTAACAGGAGTTTGGTAATTGTTATGCTTTGGTATTGCACAGATCACAATATTTTTCTCTCACCATTTCCTTACTTCTGATCTAGCTTTACATCCCTCCGTTCTTCCCACTGTCTTGATTTTTCATAAAAACCTGTGTTTCAGGATTCATCACAAATAAAGTATGACTGTCTGTTTAAGATATGTTGCTCTTAATAAAAAATTCATCCAATCTTTTTTTGTATAATCTCCTGATTATATTATTTGTGTAATCTTCCTGATTTCTCCCGTAACTTCAAGTTATGAAAATATTTTTAAAACTCTTTGGTACTGACTGTATCTATAATGTGAAAACTCCAACCCTTTGATGCAGCTACTAGGACTTAAATTTAGTTTGTGTATCATCTTTTGTAAGAACATCTCCAACATGTTCTGACAGAAAATGAAACAGCTAATTCTTTTTTGAAGTTTTGCATCTGTGTGTATATATGAGTGATGAAAGAGAGAGAAACTAATCTTGGGACACACCAATAACAAAACATCTTACGTTTCAATCCAATCTTATATCTGTGCTTTGGTTTATAAACTGAACTATTCCACTTACCATTCTACATAAATTTTTCCCTCAACTGACACCGTAGTTTCCAGATATTGAAATTATACCTACAGAAATACATCTGATTGAAGAATTATAAAGAAAGTCTGAAATTTCACTCACTCTTTATTGAACCTTTATATTAGCCTAGATACCACTCTTTCTGTGTTACACTTTTAATATGCATCTTATTTCTGTTATTGAAGTATTGCAGGGCACAATGACATTGCAGCTGGCTCCCCTATTGCTGCAGAGATCCCAAAATAATGGTATGAGAAAAAAATAGAGAAATTAGTATTTCAATATTACATTGTCACTCTCTGGAGGTTTTTTGCACTTCCTCCTCCACCTTCCCCAGGTGTCTAAAACTGTTTTGTCGAGATAAGTCTCTGCCTTAGAAAACAGCTCATTGCTACTGAGATGTAATGTGAAGTTTCCTCTGAGACCAAATCCATTTGCTGCAATTAGTGGAGCTGATAAGTGTTAACCTACATAGTGAAAGGGGAAAAAACCCATATACCATCTCCCAAACCCACCATCTGTAATTGTTCTGTAGGGATGGTAGATTTTCCTCTAAAAGATGATGGAAATGAAGCAGAAAAATTTAAATTTGCCATCTCCTTCACATTTTATTATGAACCTTTTAAAACTTTATTAAAAACATAAAGAAATCACTGTCAATTATTAGGCTTGTGCTCTACAAGTATTTTTATTTTTACATTCAAAACACATTGTTTTCATGAAGTAATGAGAATTTATGGCTTAGATAGTCAAAGTCCAAAAATAAGTCATTAATTTGCTCAGCATATTTTACTCCTGAGGTAGAGGTAGGTAGGTATTTTTGCTACCAGGTTTTAGTATGAATCAAATAGACCTGGATCCCACTAAAGGTAAAGCAAACAAAAAACACGACAGGAAGAAATCTTTAGAAGGAGAGAAGCAGATGGATTTCCTACTGTCCAACATGTCCACCATTAGTATTTTATATTGTTTATACATGATGTACTCTTACAAACTACATATATAGAGTGAAAATCCAAATACTTAGAAGCAATGAAGGGCTGAGAGAGTTGAGGCTGTTCAGCCTGGAGAGGAGATCGCTTCAGGGAGATCTGATTGCAGCCTTCCAGTATGTAAAGGGAGCCCATAAGAAAGATGAGGATAGACTTTTCAGCAGGGTCTGTCGTGGTAGGACAAGGGTAATGGTTTTGTACTGAAAGATGGTAGGTTTAGATTAGATATAATGAAGAGGTTTTTTACAATGAGAATGGCAAAACACTGGAAGAGATTGCCCAGAGAGGTGGTAGATGCCCTGGCCCTCGAAACATTTCAGTTTGGGCTGGATGGGGCTCTGAGAAGCCTGGTCTAGTGGACAATGACCCCATTCATTGCAGGGGAGGTTGGACTATATTACTGTAGTGCTTTAACCACAGCCAGCAACCAAGCACCACACAGACACTTGCTCTCTCCCCCATCAGGGAGATCAGGGGGAGAATTGGAAGGGTAAAGGCCAGAAAACTCATGGGTTGAGATAGAAACAGTTTAATAGGGAAAGCAAAAGCTGCTCTCACAAGCAAGAAAAACAAGGAATTAATTCACTGTTTCCCATGGGCAGGCAGGTGTTCAGCCATTCCCAGGAGAGCAGGGCCCCATCACAGCTAATGGTTACTTGGGGAGACAAATTCCAACACTCAAAATGTCCCTCTGCTTCATCCTTCTTTCCCCCACTTTATATACTGAGCACAATATCATATTGTCTGGAATACCCCTTTGGTCAGCTGGGATCACTTGTCCCAGCTGTGTTTTCTCCCAGCCTCCCATGTACTCCCAGCTTCCTCACCAGCATGGCAGTGTGAAAAGCAGAAAAGGCCTTGGCTCTGTGTAAGCCCAGCTCAACAATAACAAAAACATCTCTGCATTATTAACCTTGTGTTGTAAGTAAATCTAAATCACAGCCCATCCCAGCCACTGTGAAAAAAATTAACTCTACAGCAGCCAAAGTCAGCACAAGGCCCCTTCCAACCCAAACCATTTTATGATTCTGTGATTCTATTAATGTATGAATACAATCATCGCGTGTGACTTCACTATTTAAATTTCCCCATGTCGTCGTTCAAATGAGGCTCTGCTAGATGATTGTCTCCATTATTGTTGTGCTAAAACAATTTCACTTTATACCTCAAGTTATAGTGCTGTTGGTTTTTTTATGATTATCTGAAGAACAATAACAGAATCAGTTACATTTGATTTCCTCGCTTCTAGTGTTCTGCTGTTTTCTGGCAAATGACTTCAAATCACTATGACACTACTTCCTATAAGAGGAAGATGTATATATCACTCTTTCTTCATCAAAGGTATACATTTTTTTCTGTGAAAGTGTCAGTGATCACCAGATCTTTAGTATATTGTCATTATTTTGTTGTTATTCTATCTTCAGTGGTTTTGCAAGTATCCAGTATTTGGCATTAATATTTTGCTGTAGAAATATTCCTTTGAAGACTTTCTTCGCTAATTTTCTCTACTGAACAGAGTGTTCACAAATAACAACTCTACCTATCTGGAATCATTCTGCACTTTCACAGAAGGTACTTTGTGCACTCTACCTTTAGAACTTTATTTTTAACTGAAGTTTTGGTTTGGGAAAGAAGATAATGTGTAAAACCTTTATTTCACTGGCAACAATTTAAAGACATTCATTTTACATATTAATTATTATATTGATTATATCATGGCTAGCAAAACATATTCAATAACAGTAAGCTAGAAACCTAAAAGATCTTCCAGAAGGTACTTTCTAACAGAGTAAAAATAAAAATAAAGGCTTAAGTCCCCTTTTCAAGATTGTCTTAAACATCTCAGTCGGGGAGTCTAAACTGTCTATGCCAGCAATACATAATCATCTATGAAATTTGGCCTGTGCTTTTGATGTAAGCAACGTCTTGATAGCTTTCTCACTGTTTATTTACATTTGAAGCCAGTACAAAGCATTTCCATCTCTCTTCTTATTTTACAAGACCTTTATGTGTTCTTTTTATGAGTATAGTTTTCTGTAATAACTATGGAACTGTCACCCTTAAAGGAGATCTCACCTAATACAGGGTTCCCTTTTAAGTGCCTTAGAAAACTAGAAACACAACCATCACATGTCTACTTACTTACTTAAGGTTTAATTACTTTTTTGGGACTCATGAATTAAAAATGCACCTCTCTGTTGTTGCACTTATCTAGTGTGCACTAAATTTCATTTTATCAAATGCAGCTTCAAATTCAAGCTCTACCTGCACCAAGTGGGAAGAAATTCCACAGAAAGTGCTACAGAACCTGCAAGTATCATAGACCTGCCTTCTTCATAATAATATGCATTGCTAGAAGAGATGCTGTAAAGAAGTTCTAATTTTCTCCAGCTGATCTCTGTATTTAGAAACAAAAAATCAGATCCAATGAACCTTTAATTATTTTGGTATTTCCTTATCCTGTTCTTACTATCTGTGGTTTTAAATGATCTTTCCACACTAAGTACTTTCAAAGGATTTATTTCATTCTCTTTGTTAGTCTGATGAGTTCCCCACAGGTGCACAGAGTTCAGTGTACTGCCCAGACTTTGATGGGAAAACTTTTGGAAATATCCACACCACCACCACACTCTTCCCAGAACAGTGCTACCATCTCCTACATCCTCTTTTCTCCTCACCATTCACTCCAAACTTGGCAGGTATGAGACCGTGTCATTGAAAACCATCAAACAGTTTCATGCAGTCTGGTGCACTGTCTGATTCCCCGAGGTTTAATAACCTACAAGTTGCCTATATCTTGATGACTTATCCTTTTTTTTCTTCTTCCTAGGTGGCTAAAAATACCTCTTCATTAAACATCAAACCTACTATGTCAGCATCTATGAAGAGCAAAAATGACAGATTTCCCTCAGGAAAAGTTGCAGGTAAATTTCCAAAGTTTGTTTAGATATTTAGAAAAAAAAACAAAGCAGAAAATAATAATTCAACCACCTCTATGGGTAACACTGAAGTGTATAATCATAATTACTGAGGAAGTGTTTAATTACTGCTTTCCTTTTTTCCTCTTCATTTTTCTACATCTTCTAAAACTATAAAATTGTATTTGTGAAATGAAAATTAAAATCAGTTGGAAAAAAAAAGGTTTCTACAATGTGATTTGATTAAATAAGAGAGGAAACAACAGAAATATACTGGAGAAGACAAAAAGATGTCTTAAACACATTATAAATTGTTGTCATAGAAGTATGTTGCCTGAAATGAGACTGATATGTTTGGGGTTGGAGCTCTATAAAGTCACAGAATCAAATTTCAAAGTTTTCAAAACTTTTCCTTCTTTTCACTATGAAGAAGATGATGAACAAAATAAAAATAACACACAGGTATAATTGGTTTGCCTCAGTAATTTAAAAGCAAAGGTAAAGCTGTTCTTGTTTCTCAAGCTATAATTAATCTTAATCTCTAATTCCTGTGAAATACAGAAGGAAGAACAAGCTGTAGACAATCTTAAAGTAAATCTTTTTGTAGGGTCATCTCCACATCTAGCATGGTTGGGATAATTAATGATTGTGCTGAGGTTCTTTGCGAGGTGGAAATAAATCTTTGGTATTATTAATAACCTGGAAAAGGTGAAGAAGAATGAGCAACCATTGTTTGCATGTTCTGGAATGCACCAGTATGTCCTTCGCAGTCTTTTGCTCTGTAATACACTAGATATCAAGTGTGTCACTTTGTTGACCTGAGACCATACAAAATGTGTGTAAAAATTCCACAAACTTCTCATCAATCTAAGATTTCTACATAACCCTATTACTGTGGTGTCTGACTGTGTTATAATTCTACATCTTCTATTCCCATCGAAGCCATATTAAAACAATGGGGACTGTTATTCCTGGCAGTGAGTAGAAGAAAATGGGCAGAGGTACCAGGAGCTGAAGAGATTTTCCCAGTGTCAACAACCCTGTGATGGGTCCAGATAGTAAACCTCTAGCTGGAGAGCCACCCCACAAAAAATTCTTGCCTCATTCATTTATGTAAATGGCAGAACTTTACAATTATGTGTTTGAAGATGAACGATGGATCAAATAAGAAAAAGAAGAAAGGAGCAGAAGAACAGCATGCTCGGAAGAAGACAGGTTTTAAAGTGTCTTTGAAGCATGAAGCAGTGGTGAAGATAGGTTTTGAAGATCAGATAGAAGGTAATGAAATCACCAGATGAAGAAAACAAATATTAAGATCACAGGGATCTCAGAAAAGAGGAAGACTATCAGCTAAAGGGAAAAAAAAAAGGATGGAGACCTTGAGAAAATTAGATCAGACAAGAAAGAGTAAAGAGGTTGAAGGAAAAAAGGTTTTGAACCAGTATCAAATAAATAAATTGGAAAAACATTCTTATCCAGTGGGTTTTGTATCAGGTCAAACTAGAAAGAATAAAGTATGAAGAAGAGAAATTTAAGCTAAAGAAAGCAGGGAAACCTTAGAAGTTAAATTAATTTATATTAAATATATTAAATTATCGATAATTTAGGCCTGATATAAACGAATCTCAGAAAATAGTTATAAAAAGAGAAATTATGGATTTGTGAGGGAAAACACAGTTCAATTTAATAATGTATTCATTTTCTACTTGCATGTTGAAATTAAAACCAGAAATTAATTAAACTGTGTCTTCATATCCTGTGTATGGTATAGCAGTACTATTGACAATAGGAATTAACTTTTTGTCCATGCAGAAATGTCAGGTCATAAAGTCCTCATGGAGAAAATACAGCTAATAAATTATAAACTGGCTTAGTAAATCTGAAGGCTGCAGGGACCTGCTCATATGCTTTCTCTTGGAGAGCATTTAAAAAAGGAGGGATTCTAAAAAGCCACAAGAAATACTAAGCTCAAGAAAAAAGGCAAAATACAGAGATTCTTAAAACTTCTGCTTTTAACACCCATCCATTCACATTGAATGTATTTGTAACATCAGTAAACTTTTTTCAAACCATGTCTCTTTTATTATCATGTCAGGATGTATTTTGTGTGGGTTTTTTTTTTTTTCTTTGGGGGGGGGGTTTGTGTGACAGGGATTTCTGTCATCATTTGTTCCTTTTTCTTTGTTTGTAAACGTTGTTCAAACTTTATTTTTAAGATACAAAAGAGCAGCATTTCCTTGCTGTTTGTGATGGTGCAGTGATGCTGCTGCTATCAGTTTGTGAGGTGATTGAAGACACCAACTCGTGAATTCTCCATGTAAAAAATTCTCCATGTAAAAAATAATTCTCACTCAGAAGAAAAACAATTGAATCACAATACTTCATATGAGGTAAAAGGATGACACCGTTTCTACAAGGGGAGGAAAGAGTACAGCAGCCCAATGAGCAAAGAAGATCTAAATTATTTGATTCACATGACAACATAAACGCTTCTGTGTGAGAAAAAATGTGCTAGCCTGAGTTCTCTGATCTAAAAAATGGCAGGCGTTTTTGATTGCTGTATATTTGACTACCACTGGAAAAATAGCAGAGCTGTTGAGAGAAAACAGTGCACCATTAATAGTGTATCTGCAGATTGTTGATTCTCCTTGTTTGCCTGTAGAAATGGTAAATGACATGTCATTTTGTGTATGTGTGTGTGTGCGTGTGTGTGCTCTATCACCACACTTTCCCCTCACTGGCATTTCCTTTCAGCATGAGCCTCTCAGTTCAGCTCTTAACTTCCCAACAGCCCTTGTTGTTCTGCAGACAGTCAGTAGAGCAGAAGCAGCTCTCCTCTTCCTTCCCTGTCTCTTCTGTCCTCCCAGCTGGGATGGAAGAGGAGCTGGGCAGTGTTGGCATCTGCAGTCCAAAGGAAGAATGTCTATGTCAATATCAAAAGGAGGCAGCAACAAAGATAAGGAGAAGCTGGTAGCCTGTATCAGCTACTTGGCTTCATCCGTCTCACTGGTTGTAAAGGTGCCAGCAGTTTTCATCTGTCCACATAGTTTAAGCCTTCACTGCCTCTGTGATACCGATGATCAGCCTGGTGCATTGTGCTGGCAGTCTGTGAATCACTTCTTGAATCACAATCAGGTTTCTGCACTGAGATAGAGCATTCTGAGTGCTCTTATAAAATATTAGTCCTATTGCTGCTTAGCAGTTGCCTGCTTAGAGGTCACACACAATCCCTCATGTAGGACAGAATTTCATAAATGTTGAAAAAAACCCACCTGCGTTCAGATCATAGGGCCCGAAAAAAGACCATAACTCTATCCTTATCTTTCTTCTGTGAACTTTTTCTCATAAGGGAAGATTAATTAAATGGTTTGTCCTATATTCTGCAGCCCTTACCTACCTCAGTACAATGAAATCTTGTTTATAATGTAAAGCTTTTCCCCCAGCCCAGTTATCTCAGTCCTAAACTGTATCTTAGTTTATTTAGGAACAAGATTTCCCAGTTCTGTTTATTCTGCCACTGACTAATTGTCAAGATTGTTTGCCTTCTGTTCTGTTGGAACATATATCCAAGTACTTCATAACTACAGGGAATGTGATTCAGTAGAAAGTATTAAGATGAAATACATATGCTGGCAGGACCTCAAGCAACAGGAACTTGAATTAGTTTTTTGTTTGTTTGTTTGTTGGGTTTTTTTGTTTTGCTTTTTGGCAGGATACTATGGGATTTAAACAAGAACAAAAAAAAAATACTGTTACTAAATTTCCTTTCTTTCAAACAAACAAATACCTAAATAAGGTAGCCATACTTCACACTTAACATCATCTACATGAAAATTGATTTCCTGATGACTTTGGAAATCACCAGTCATTATTTAACAAGAGGCACATTACAACTCACTGAAAATCAATGCAAGAATCCTGTTTTCTTCAGCAATACTTTGCAACAGGGGACAATGAATTAAAGCTTATTTCTGTAGCAACATTCTCTTTTTCAAATGGTGTTGGCACCAGGAGGCAGCATGCAAATGCTCGATTGTGAAAATGATACTTACTGGTGACATATGCCTAGAAAGTTTTATTTTTTAATTATTTGACTGGCTTATCAAGCACTTTGAAATTGCACTGTGTACATATGCAATTGAGTTGGTATATTATTGATGCAACTATTGGACTGATGCTATTTTACAATTCAAGTCTGTAAACAGTAGGCCCAGGAGCACTCCCAAGTTTTTTGCTCTGAGTTAGTGCTGGGTGTGGCCTGACTATGCAGGAGAGTCCAACACAAACCAGCCTCCTGTATTTTAGTTTCCAGAGGCACACATATATAATCATAGTGATTAGCTTGTGACCCATTTGGATTCTTGGCAATATGAGAAATTTTTCAAACCAATTGCAATAGAAACCCTTCTTATTTATACAGATGTTCTGAAGTTGTCTTGTGCACTCCTGGGACGAATGACTCCAGCAGTACCATTGGATTGTTTTCAAAACGAAGAGGTATGCAAACACCTTTGAGTTGGTATGTGAACTACAACAGAATTTTTTTTTCTAAGGATTTGTAAATTAATTCTCAAATAATGTTTTGAAGAAGGCACAAATTACAGTTCCTTTTATCCAAAACTCATAGAATCCTAGAATGGCTGTATTTGACTGCATGAATGTACATGTAACTGCATGGAAGTCTCAGGTGCATATAAAATAAATCCCACAAGTCTTTCTTCTGATCCACTGCCTCTTTTCTGTCCAAAAGAAATGAGGAGTTAAAAGTATACTCTACAACCCGATTCTTTACTGCTTCTCAATTCTCATATGAGGTAAAGTCCTACGTGGAACACCATTCAAATTTATTTTGTGTTTATTTTGTACACTTTATATGTCTAAGTTCTTGTATTGTAGACTTTCAGTCCTGGTCTTGTATGTTGAATTAACCACTTTCCCTTGACTTCAGGCAGAAATAACACAGATCTTACTTGTAGCGGTGAAAAGATAAATTCAGTAATTCAGGCACTCACTGTCTAGATACAGAGTCACAGAGTAACTCAGGCTGGAAAGGTCCTTCAGAGGCTGGTGAGTCCAACCCACTCTTCAAAACAGGTCCAATCTGAGCAGGTTTCTCAAGCCTTTTGATTACCTCCAAGGGTGGAGGCCTCTCTGAAAACCATGTTCAAATCCCATGTTCAGTTTTTGTCTGCTCCCTGTCATCTTTGCACTACACCCTTCTGAGAAGAGTCCTACCCTGCTCTACTCCTCCAATCATCAACAACTTCCAATTCTAGAAGATTTTTCACCTTGAGAGTGTTTGGGCCCTGGAACAGGCTCCCCAAGGTAGTGCTCACCACAACAAGCTGACAGAGATCAAGAAGCATTTGGACAATGCTTTCAGGCACATGGTGGGATTCTGGGGCTGTCTGTGCAGGGCCAGGGCTTGGACTCAGTGAGCCTTGTGTGTCCCTTCCACCTCAGGATATTCTGTGATTCTATACCTGCAGTCCATATTTGAGTAAAACACATCCCTGTTTCACGGTCTGCCCCTCAGAACCCCCAACCCTGTGGAAAAAGACTCAGGTCCTTTTCCACAAAGATACTTTCCAGTCAGCCAGTCTGCAGTAGGTATACTGGTACATGGAATTTTTCCTCCCCAGGTGCATAACTTTGCATTTACCACTTCTGAACTACCTGATGTTCCCATCAGCCCATTTGTCCAATCCCGTTTGTCATGTTCCTCTTAATATCAGCCTTGTCCTCCAGTATATCAACCTCTGCCCTGCATATCTGTCTGATCCTATTGTCCAGACTTTAAAAAGTCACAGTTTTGATTTCTGAGAGATATCACCAATAACCAGCTGCCAGTTGGAACTTGTAATGATGATATTACCCTTTGATCCCAATGGGAAAGCCAATTTTTGACTCACCTCCACTCAATTGTCCATTTACTGAGTTTCTATTTGACCAGTTTAACTACAAGGTTACTCTGGGGGAGCGTGTCAAAGGCCTTGATGAAACAACATCCACTGCTTTGTCCTTGTTCACAGAGCCGTCATCTCAACAGGAAGGACAAACAGGTGGGTGAGATATGATTTTTCCCTTAATGTCATCTTAGGGTAGAAATTAAGAATAAACCATCTACAATGTCTTCTTAAAGTATTTGCATGCATTTGTGGAGAACTATGAATATTCATAATGAAGAACTCTGGAAACCTAGAAAAAGCAGCAATTACAAAAAATACAAAAAAAGCAGAGAAGTAAGATCTCCCTGTGGCATGAATTCAATCAGGTTGCTTTATACATGGATTATTTAACCTTTAGACTTATTAAACTAACCACTTATTTGTATCAGCTTTATTAATTGTTTTCAAGTGCCTGTTGCACTCTATGATGCATCACAATTTATACATTAAATATAACAATTATCTCTTTTTCATTGGATTGTTTAATTTCTTACTCTTTCTCACTGTATCTTAAAACTACAGTATCTGAGGCAGTGTGTCAGACAGGATTGAAAAGACTAGACGATAACCAGTGTTTCCTCTTTTTTTGGATAACTTTGTACACAAATGAAAAACCACCTTACCCTTCTGCTTTTTGTATAGGCTTTGTTATTCACCCAGTTCATAAAAATAAAATATGGCAGAAAAATATCAAAATAAATGAGTAACATCTTTCATGTGGACAGACTTCCAGTGGCAGTGGAAACCTCTCTAGTTTTGATGGAAACCAGGGGTTTTCAGAGTTTTTGAAATCCATCCAACAATCAAGAAGAAGTTCAAGACTTACAAAATGATAATTCTTTCTCATTGATAGAAACTCACTTTTTTTTTTGTTTACAAAACATTAACAAAAGATACAGAAAAAGTTATTGATTTCCTGTACAGCGTTATCTTTTATATAAAGTTATATTCACTATTAAGTTGTTTCTCTAAATTCTCCATTACTAATGAAAATTTGGAAATTGTATTTTCTTAAAACTGTTCTGGAATTTGGAGTTTTATTCAGGGCCTACCAAATTAAATGTGAATGGCCTTTATATCAGACTCATAGAAAGTGAATTTTTTTGGAAAATGTTGTAGGTAGGAGTCCAAGTGATGAACTGTACAAAGGTTTGGTCTTTCTTGAAAAGTAGGAAGATGTATTTAATTTTGCAACACTAAAATCCAAAGAGGCACTATTTACAGCATAGAAAATAAAGAGGATACAAATTATGCCACCAAGTCTCTGTAGGAGCCTTTTTCCTTCTCCTAGAGGAAAATCTCCTAGAGGGAAATTAAATAAATGTGATTTTCCTAGTTATGGCAGGTTAGTCCTGGTGAAGGGCCAAATATCTACCCAGCTGCACACTCACTCCCCCTCCTCAGTGGGACAAGGGGACAAAACCAGGAAGATTGCTTAGCAGTTACATTGTGCATCAAACAATACTTCAGTTTATTACCAATTAAATGGGCTTGAGTTATGAGAAAGGAACACAAACCTTAAAACAATGTTTTAAAACTCACCTTCTGTTCTTCACTCCAGACTCCTCTGCCGTGCCCCTGAACAGCACAGGGAATGTGTGCGGGGGTGAGTTAACACGTAACATTTTTTCTCTGACACTCCTTCCCTCTCACACTTTCCCCATTTCCAGTGTGATTTTTCCCACCGGCTGAAGTCCTTCAGGAAAAAAATTCTCTTCCAGCATGGGCTCTACCCACACTGTAGTTCCTTCAGGAAATATCCATCTGTTCCAGAGTGGAGTCCCTTCATGGGCTGCAGGGAAATACCTGCTTCACCACGGTCCTCTTCACAGGCTGCAGGAAAATACTAGCTCCAGTGCCTGGATCCCCTCCTCCTCCTCCTTCTCTGACTTTGGTGTTCCCAATGTAGTTTCTCACTCTTTTTTTTTCTCTCCCCCTCCACCTGTCCAGCATTTTTTGCCCTTTCTTAAATATGTTTTTCAGAGAAATGGGAACACTGTCCTGTGGTGTGCCCATCGCAGCCAACGGGAACTGGCAGTCCGTCCCCCTCTTCTCACAGAGCAGAGCCTCTTCTGCAAAAGCCTTTGCCACCTACACCCAACAGAGTGGTGTTTAACCAAGCACTGAAGTGAGATGATTTCCAGGAAGCAGAAATGGGACAGTATGAAGGCCATCTGTAGGAGTGTCATTCATGGGACTGACGTTTAACTGCAGATAACTTAATAGCTGTAGGAATCCCACCTTCCCACCTGACCTGGCACGTCTGTCACTTATCACACTGCTTAGAGTGGAAATTACCGTAGAATTGCCCAGATCTGGAGCAGCTAGATTTTTTTTTCTCAGTATTTAAATGCTAAGAGATTTAGATAGGCAGTTAGTGGGATTTCAGGAGGTATCAGCCAGATAGGTGCATGTGGAAATTGCCTCGGGAACTTACCTAAATGGATCTATAGGTTCCTCCATAACCTTGTAAATCAGGCATTAAGTTCTTTAAGACATGGATAAAAAACACAATGCAACAAAAAGCACTGCATTGTCTAAATAATCATGGTGGAGGGAACTCCACCAGCCAGATGTTTACAGACAGTTATTTCTACTCCTTAATCATTATAGGAAACATATACATAGCCAGTTTAAAAATCCTTATTAAATAAAACTCTATTTCCTAGTGCTTTGCCTGTTGAGAGATATTAGTTGTTTGGCTTAAATAAATAAGGTTTAAACAGAATGAGTCACTTACTGTTATAATATTGTGTGATTTAGTATGCTGATTGCTTAGCTCTACTTGCTTAGTATGAGCAGCTACATTTGTTGGAGCCTTAGGCCATAAACTGAGGACTTTCACCTAGATATGCTTTCAGCTGCAATAGAGTAAATTTTCTTAGCAGTTTTCCTATCAACAGACACAGTACTGTGTTTTGTCTTTAGTATGAGAGCAATGTTGATCACACATTGATGTTTTAGTTGTTGCTAAGTAATGTTGTTTCCAAATCAAGGACTTTAGTTTCCCATGTTGTGCTGTGGAGCAGGTGCAGAAGAAGTGCAAACTAGAGTTAGGGAGGCTACAAATGTCAGCAGAAGGCGCATGAAGAGCACTTGAAGAAGGGGTGGATAAATTGTAAGGACGTATTTACCCAGAGATTCTTTTTTCTTGGTCTCTCTCTGGACACACCCAGCTTGAGATGAACTACTGCTGTACTACTGTATTAAATTATTTCTTTTTATAAAATCTGACACCTGAGACTCTGCTGCAGGAAGCCCAGGGCTGAGCCTGAATCACGAGGATGCAGACCTGAGAGTGTGTGTGTGAGCACAGAGTCAGAGGGGGCACCTACTGGCTCATTGGCAGGGACTCCATTACCAGCAGTTACAGTCTTAAATGATGTGTGTGCAACTCCTTGAATTGTGTGAGAATGCTGAGGCTGTGTCTTCTCCCTTAACATTGCCTTTCTGCATTCTTTCATTTTTTACTCTGGTATCAATAATAATACGTAGCTGAAAGAACTGCAGTACATTCCAGCTGAGTCTTGCGTACCTGTGAAAATAAAGTTTGCCTGTGTAAGGCTTCCACATTTTTTCATCCACAAGATAGATGGCAGATTTAAATGAGAGCATGCTAAAGATCTAAAAAAAAGTAAAATTAAACTTTATTTGGAAAAAAAAAAGAGGGTAGAAGGAGACAGAGGGAAGAAAGAGAATTCTGCTGCATCTGTGTAATAAGGTGCTTACAACTACTTTTTTTGTGAAGCAAATTTCCCTGCAAATCAAAATCCCAGTTATTCACACTGAAGTCAAAGGAACTTTCCAGGCTTTGATTCAGTGAAACACCCAGTTTCAAGCATACACTTCTATTAGTTCTTGTTCAGTGAAACAGATGGAGGTAAAGTTAAGTCAGTGTAAGCATCCATTTATACCCTGCTGACTTCAGTAAGAAGTTAGTTTGCATTGGAATTGTTACGTTTGGTGACTCATAATACTTCTTCATGACAGTTTATAGTACTTGGAAATGTAGCCCATATTCTTAATGGTATTTAGAATAACTAAAGTCAACAAAATGCCCTGAGCACACTCATCATCTTTAGCAACTTAATATTATGAATATAAGTAAGTACACTCTTAGAGAGACTAGTTCATTATTAGAAGGATATGCAACAGCACCGAGTTGTCTTCAAAGAAAGACTTTTTTTTTTTCATAGATTTTAAAATTCAATTTTACAGTTTATAGTCTGAAACATACGCCATTATGTAATGTTGTTTTGTGGATGGAAAATATGGGTTGTACACAAACAGTGCACCCCGTGTTTTTATTGCAGATAAAAAAACTTTTTATATTTATTACTATTGGGTTTACCAAACTCCACATTTTATTTTAGCTTTCTAAATCCTTTTACTTCCTATTTGACTTTGATGTTTAATGCATAATAAATACAGATGATAAAAATATGCAAACAAATCACCCCATTCTGGAATTCATATGTGATTTCACAAATGACAACTTACCTTTACCTAGATATAATGATTATGAGTGCACTATCTGGCTTTAGCTGCCATTTCCAACCTTATCTGGAAACCACACTCATGCATTCTCTGCCCTTTTTTTTCTGTGAGCTCTGTGTAAGCCTTAGAGGGGACAACCACTTCTGGCTTGGGTGACACTGTAGATGTGCCTCTGCTCAGCCCTGTGCCCTGTCACCCTGATCTTCCTGGAGGGACCACCAGACCAGCCTCCACACCTTCTCTGGCCTTGCCTGGGCTCCTGGCTGAACAAATTTCAAAATAATTTCACATCTGAAGATTCTGGTTCCACAAAAATTATGTTTTCCTTGGAAACAAGCTGGTTCTTCTGCATTTTTCTATGGAAACCATGCAGACAGAGAGGTTTCCCTTCTACCTCTTTCATGCCAATTGGCATCCTGGTTGGTGAAAGGGCAGCCTGCCCATCTCACTGGACTTCATGGCTGTCATGGCTGTCCAGCTACCCTGCTTCCCACCTGGCAAACTGCTCCAATTGCCTGGCTTCCTGGCTACTTTCCCACCCGGGTAGCCAACTCCCTGTAAAAAAGTTCTCGAAACGTGCTCTGTGTGGTCTCAAAACAATCATTAGGGGTTTTGCAATCAAGTTAAGCAGTGAAGCAAAGTTTCATTTCCAATGAGAAAAAGAGAAATTAAAAAAAAAAATTGGAAAATTGTCAACAAAACAAAAATTGCACTTTGATTGCCACTTTAGTTTTCACAGCGGTCCCTGTACAAACAAAAGAGACTGCCATGGCAACATTACTTGTATTAGCAAATCTAAAGGACTAAATAAGCCATTCTTCCTTTGCTTAGTCTATTCAGTCTCTTCTTTTTCCCCCCTTAAAATGAAAAGAAAAATAAAAAAAAGCTTCAAAAAGTCACTCTGAAATGTTACAAAGGTTCAAGACAATCTCTTCTATATTTTGAGATTTAGTGTTGTCATTAAGTCAAGAATAGGTTTATAATATATTTAAGTAGCTTTCTGTCTGGGAGCACCAAGAAATTAGGATACTGGTTTTGTTTGTTGAGTGTTATAGTTTATATATAACTAAAAATAATGCACTCACACACAGGTACATACATATAATTCAGCTTAGGCAAGGGGGAAGCCTCAGGTTTGATCTTCAGTGCAGCTCCCAGGTCAATGGGTAGATGGTGCTGTGGTGGGGTATCCAGATGAAGTTGCTCAGAAAGATTAAGGCCTGCCAGTGAACTCAGGGCACTGAAAAGTAAGAGTCTCAGCCCAGAGAGGTTTCCAAAGGGCTGTTATGTCACCTTTCCTACATACAATCTTTCCACCCGGGTCTTTGGCAGTATCTCACAAGAGAGGTCTCAGCCTGGGCCAGGTCAAGGCACAGAGAAATCTGAGACTCTACAGAAGAGTGAAGCCCACAGAGGTGTTCGAAGTAAAGTGAGAGCTGTGATGGCAAAACTCCCCAAGGCAGCCTTTGCACATAGGCCTTCTACTGGCTCTGTGGTATCTTTCATGAGATAGACCTTTCCCTGCTGGTCAAGGTTTAGTTTTTTTCTGTGCTGTATATGTGCTGTTGAAACAAAAAAAATAAAAAAACTTATCTAGTTTTACCAGGGGAAATGGGAATATATTTTTGGGGAAACTTTAAGTGGAGTCCACAGATAAATATACTTTCCCTTATTCTGGACTGACATGTGCCTGAATACCTGCTTGTACTAGTTCTGGCTGGAACGTAGTTAATTTTCTTCACGGTAGCTTTTATGGTGCTGCATTTTGGATTTGTGACCAAAAGACTGCTGATAACACACTCATTTTAACCATTGCCTCCTCTGTTTCTCACACTGCCCAGCCAGTGAGGAGGCTGGGGGCACAAGGGGCCGGGGAGGGACGCAGCCAGGACTGCTGATGCCGGCTGACCAGAGGAATATCACATAGCATATGGCATCATACTCAGCATTAAAAGCTAAGGAAAGATGGAGGAATAAGAGCTGTTTGGGGTTATGACATAAGGAAGACTTCCTTTCTCAGAAATGGCTGAACACCTGCCTGCCCGTGGGAAATGGTGAATGAATTCCTTGTTTTGTTTTGCTTGTGTGCACTGCTTCTGCTTTTTTATATTAAACTGTCTTAATGTTAACCAATGAGTTTTCTCACTTTTCCAGTTCTCTCTGGGAAAGGGGGCAAGTGGTTATGTGGGGCTGAGTTATCCCCTGGGGTTAATCCGCGACATTGATGTGTCCACTTGAGCAGTCATGCTTCAGCTGTTTTGCTTGTAGCCATTCTTTTTTTCTCCTAACCAAGCTTTATGGATGTCTTTACAACATGCCCCAGCACTGGCACATTTAAGATTTTGAACAACTATACAATAGAGTCAGGGTATGTATTTAAGACAAATTTATTGTATCTTTCTGGTATGAGACACTGGGTTGGTAAGAGCTTTAGCACTGAATTGTTCACACATTTTCTTGAAGCACATAAGAATCAAGAAACAGATTTTATATCTCTTAAGGTGTGTGTTATTAGAGCAGAAATTAAAACAGTGATTTCTTAAAAGTCAAATCCATGATCTCATGAGTGAGACAATAAAAAAAAAAGATTAATTTACAAATATGCCCTCTACCTGTTATTGCCCATGCCCATTGATCTGACCCAGTCTTTTTTAAATTCAATACCATGAACTTTAAGTTATAAGGAAATCGACATTATTGTGGATTCAATACATTATTATTATTATTATTATTATTATCATCATCATTATTATCATCATTATCATTAGTATTATTATATTTTCCTTTGTTTCAATTTTTAAACTGTTGTTATTTCAACCTATGAGGATTTTTCCTTTTTTCTTATTATCCTCCCCATCTCACTGGGGAGAAAGGGGAGAGTGAGCGTGATGCTGTATGGTATTTTGTTGGTGGCTGGGGTTATACCATTACTCAACTACACTAAATTAATATCTGCTTAAACCAGAATGCAGCAGCTAGGATTGGGACAAGCAACTTTACTCTTTGCTTTAATTACATCCTTTCCACAAGGGTGATGTGCAACGCACATACAGAATCTCTAAAAAACCCAATCAGATTAAACATTCATCACACTTTGAATTTCAACTCCCTTTCCTTCATTGAAAGTTTCCCAGGCATGTTCTCTACTAAGCAAAGGAAGAAGATATCAGGTGGCAGTTTCAGGATGGTTTGGGTAGCAGCAGTCTCAGAAAATCATCTGAGATCATGCCATTTGCCATGACTAGTTAGTCTCTGGGCCAAGCTATATAAGAACTTAAGAATGTCTCTACTAGTCCAGATCAAAGGTCCATTTTGTCCAGTGACCATCAATGAATGAACCATGAATATTTGGGAAGAACTTTAGACCTCCGAAACTGTGTGGAGACATTCCCATAGCACACACTCCTACTCCAGGTAATTTAATTCAGAGCTGGTAGGCTACAAAGCTGTGTTAATCAGTCAGTGTTGGAGCCATGGTATTAGAGTAAGAACTGCATTCTGTGGGTTTTTCTCTGCTTTTGCCTGTTTCTAAGAAAGCAGTGCTGGTAGGTGAGACACTTGGTGCAATCTTCTTGTAGTCTCAGCATAGGCTGTTACCTCCAGGGAGCTCAGCTTTGTGCTCTTAGTCATCTCTAGAGAAATGGATGAGGTTACTACCTCAGAATTGTGTTTGGTAATAAATACATGCCTGCCCCCTTATATTTCTTCTAGGAATTGCCTCTCTCTTTTGATTGGCTGCTAAGAACCAGTCTGCCCAATACTTTTCACACTCTCTGTAAGAATTCTTTTTTAATTTCATTTTCCTTCCACTCTTATAAATACTTTTCTCATAAAAAAGGTGGATTACTCTGATCCTTCCTGCTTAAGTATTTACTTTTGATTTTCTCAATCCAATGAAAATTAAGAAGATCAAGTGAGTCAAGAGATATAAAGGGGCAAGTAAACAGTTTATTTTATGAGGGAAGAAGTGCATATCTGAAATACTCTGTTGGAATCATTTCACCTGATCAGTCCAAATTCTAACAGATTAGCAGATGGCAAGAGCATTCTAAATTAGTGCAAATCTGTCCATTGTGCTTTTAGGATCTCAGGAACACAATATTTATTCTGATGGTTAATACCGTGAAAAATTGCTGAGAAAAGAGGCAATATATTAAAACTATGTTATGGAACAATACTCAGGGCACAAAAGACTATGAATTTTAGAATCCCTGGCTCTGATGAAACTTTAAAATTGAATCTGATATGGCACTGAGCCCTGCAGTCCTTGTCCACATTTTTTGTTCAAAAAGGGCAAGAGAAAAAAGTAATTCCTAGAGATAAAAGGGAAGTATATGAGCAGTAATTTCTATAACATTAGAATAACTTGGTTTTGTAAATTTATACAGGAAAAAAATCCTGAATTATTTTAAATTTCAGTTAATTTAGAAAGAACTTTGCAATTTTGTTGCATTGTATTTTCTCTCATTTAACTTGGTCTACTGGCTCATACTCCCACACATTCAAATCTTTAGAATACAATACGACACTCATATCTGACGCAGAGCTTGTCCTGTTTCTATCTTTCCTTCAGATACATATAGTTGGATGACTTTGATGCTTATATAATTCCATATCTCATAAATCTTAATTTTCTTTGTATCTGGAATTTAAAAAATGAATAAATTTTGTACTAAGGATTTATTGTATTAATCTCATGTTCTCTATTATTTCCTTTCTCATCTAGAGTATCAGTACAGGGCCAAGGTAACCCAGCGGAAATCACTGGAGTTACATGAATATTACACTAGCACTGGACAGGAGAAAATAGACAGTCTTCTTCAGTAAAGGAAAGTAGGTTAAACTAAAGTGGAGAATTTGAATATATATCAAAGACTTTTTTGCAAAAAGCACTTAATGCTGTAAATCTCTACAAATAAGAAGCTAGGATGGTGCAGGAATTCAAAAGTAAGGTGACACTTAAAAGACAGCTAAACATTTTAAAGAGGTAAGAGAACGGCTTTTAGTGCTAAATGCATTAATTCAATCAAATAATTGAGTAATGCCTTGCTCGAAAAGACTGGTTATTACCACTTGCTCAATTCTGGATTTTTTAGGTTTGGGGCTTTTCTGTTGTGTGTAGTTTTGCTTTGTTCCTTTGGTAGTGTTTGGTATTTAACCTGAAACACCTAAATAGCCTCATTGTAGCATTATTGAAAAATAAAGGTATTCCAAAAAGAGAGATATTTCATTCAGCATTCCTTTCTCTGATGTTCATGTTAGTGAACGAGTTGTTGATGGCTTGTTTAATCAGTTCTTCATAAAATGAGGTAAGGTGAAGAACGGGGGATCTAATAAAGTAATGGGATGACTGCTAATAGATAAATCTGGTGCTGTGTACAAATTCTAGTTGAAAGATCCAGCTCCCTGCTACTGCTAAAAAATTAGTTGGAACAAAAAGTCGTTTTTTTCCAAGCTCACCAGAAGTATAGTTTCATGGATTTTATCACCAAAAGGCAGAGCAATGTACAGTGAAAACACAGGAGAGACTTAGCATCTTTAAGCTGTTAGTATATGCACAGGAATTAGCAGAAAAATCTTGTATACACAGAAGCTGACCTACTTACATTTAGCAGTCTATGTTAAATATCAAAAAGCACATTCTGCTGAAGACATTATATTCCTTGGGAAGTAACAGCACCTATTTTTCATTTATTCATTCTGAGACGGCTCTCTTCCACTGTATTTATGTATGATACAGCAATTTTTGTGCCACAGGTGGCTTCTAACTATTGCAATAAGGTATATAGAAAATAGAGAGATACAGTGAAAAAACAGTAACAGAACATTGTAGAAATAGTCAAATTTTAAAATAGGATGAAGGACTGGAGATATTAATTTTTGAGTAGTTTTTGGAAATTAAAAAATTTCTTAAGGAAATTTTGTGTTGCAGACAGGTTGTCAGGATGGTCATAGATAAATTGGTGGGCCATAAAACTGAAGGAGATAACATCAGTGCCATCATGGCTGGAGACTGCTGTGACTACATATGTCTATATCTCTAGCCTACTGAATTTGGCAGTGATTCTCAGAAACCAGCAGTACATGAAGGAAAAAAAGGTATGACTATGGACAATGAGAGTTATGAAAAAAGACCAGATTATAAAAAATACAAATGTAAGGTCAAAGGGTTATGAAAAAATGGCAGTTAAATATTATCACTGAGTCTTAAACAATATGTCATACATTGTGCTGTGATGGTGAGAGATAAATTTAAAAAAGCATTCAAAATAAAAGAACTAAATATAATTTTTTTATTTACTTTCATTTTGGTTTCATCTAAGGATAAATATCATGTATTTATCAGTCTTCCAAAGTTTGCATTTTCCTCTTATCTCTTCTTCATGTAAAAGACCAGCTAACTCTGCTGGACTTTAAGATCCAGAGGAGTTCTTCTTTCCCAGTCTGCTCAGAGCTGACTCTAGTGTGCTCTGAGTTCCTGGCTCCTCCTGCCTTGCTCAGATGGATGCAGCTGCTGAAGTTCACTTCTGCAGGTTCAATCAGAAGGAGTTCTGAGTACACATTACAGAGAAACCCAGCTTGATCCCCCACCACTGACTGATCAGCTCTGAAGTTCACTGGTGCACTCTCCAGAGTGTGTATCTCCACATTATGTACCACACTGCTTTAACCCCATAGGACACCAAGGCCCTTACCCAGTCACCGTGCCAGACTGTGGACATCTCCAGGTCCTGTTGCCTTCGTGCTCATCAACTGGTCTGTACTTGAACTTTGCTAACAACTAAGAAAAACACACAGTTGGATTCACCTCCTGGGTCAGGCACATAAAGCTTCTTGAACATAAAATTCTAGTGACATTGTATTATTGTGTACTATGCTGTAGCTGGCAGTTATTTACCCATAAGCATGTGAGAGGGTATCGCTGCAGTGATATCAGCAACCTGTGTTTGGGCAACTGAGTCATTCTGCTAAATTTAAGTATCTACAAGGTAAGTGATTACAACATAAGTGATTACACATGGACTAGATATCCAAGCTCCAGTTACAGTCAATAGACACCTGGTCAATAGATTCAATGGAGATACAAAGCTATTCAGCTCTCCTAAAGCAGGTATCTATTTTAAGAAGAGATAAATAGATCCCTAGACTCCACTGACTGTACTGGCTACATGTTCATTGACTATGATGGAAGCTTAGACATTGGTATTACATGTTGTAAGCTATGTTGGTATTACAAGAATTTAGATCTCTGAATCTAAAGCTAAATTCTATGTTTAAAGACAGTTGCATTTTTAATAAACTACTGCTAGACAGTTGCATTTTTCTTTTAATAAACTAGTCTTTGGAGTTTTGTAAGCAAATATTGGATGCAAAAATACTGTTCTTTCATATTTTGAATAAATATTAATATAACCTATATTAAAAAGTTATGAATTAGAAAGAGACTTCAATTACCTCTGTCTAAGTATTACTATCTAATTCTATATTTTTAGACTATTTTATGATAATTTTTTTAATATATCTATTCTGAATGTCATGCTTATTGGTCTAGAAATATTTTCATTCTGAATTATGAATAAAACTCCAATAGTAAATATCATTTAAATATAATTGACTTTCCTAATGTGGATTTTCTAAAACACAAGGTACCAAGAAAACATATTTTTCCAGAACTTTCTTTTAGCTACTGTCACATACAAATTATCTTCCACTTTCTTTTTTTTCATATTTGTGACTTTGATACAATTGATAACAATTAGTGCATGTCGAGCAGAGATATGGTGGAACCTTTAACCTTGAGACATTCAAGGACGTGGGTTAAGCTGCTTTGAACATGAAGCTGTACAAGATGCTTTCTGGATGTCCCTTCCAAATGATGTGATCCTGATGCAACTATTTTGAGTTCAATATTTGTGTTTCTTAAAGCAATGAGATAAAACAAGACCTCAGTTCTCATGTTTCATCCAGAATTTTGTAATGAAAAACATGCTACATTTCTACTTCTGTTTTGTTGTTTTTTGGTTTGGCTTTTTTTTTTTTTTTTCCCTTAAAAGAGAAAAGAATACCTTTGATAAAACACAGGTGTCTCTGATCACTGACTGAATCAGGAATGAGCTAGGACTTCAAAACTCTTGGTTTCAATTTCATGATGAGAACCTCAATTGTTATTAGACCATTATTAGATTTAATCAATAATCCATAAGTTAAATAATTTTTCATGTTTATTTTGTTATTATAAATCCTAGTGTTACTTAGCAGGTAGTTGCTTTCTCAGCATCTGGGGAAAATTATTAAATTTCAAAAAAGGAAGAGAGTTGTGCTCATGAGGAAGGAAATGTGTTTTCTATTTTTTTGGAAGCAAGAGATAAGATCTTTCATTTTTACTGGAAATTGGCTATTTTCCATCAGCTTTTAAAAATATTTTGAAAAACCTATTTACAGGGAGTTAATGAAGTACCATACAAATTCAGTTTAGAAGAAATAACTCTTTTATACAGGAAAATTCCCATGTATTTGGTAATTTTGATGATAAGTTGCTTAGCAAATATGCACTACATGAACAAAGGAAGGGAAAAAGAAATGTGTTACTCAAAGTAGTCTGAAAATACAAGTTATATCATATACAGACAGAAAGCAGGAAGTCAAGTTTTGGCAATTTTTTTAAATCATCTTCTGATAAATATGAAACTGTCTATTTTATGGAGCTTATAAATTCAAATAATCTTTCCATTGACATTAAAATCTGCAGCAGGTTTACCGTGCGATGTGTACACGGGAGACGTGAAGCTGTGTAATTAAGTATGAGCAGTCACTGAACAGAAGTTTAGTGAGTTCAGGCAAAAAGACTGAGCATCAAATGAAATGGAAAATTCTATTATTATGTATGTGGTTTTGAGTAAAGAGCTTCTACTTACGGTTAGGTTTAGAGGCTAGGTGTCATCTTTATGCCACTCATCTAATTAATGCTTTTTTTCAGAGAGATCTTTTCCTTTCTGTTTCTTCACCGACTGGGCGCAGCCACACTGAGGGAGGTTGCTGTTAGCGATGTGGAACACGTAGCTTTGTTAGACAACTTCTTAAAAAAATTCTGATGTAGCAGGAACACAGAGAAAAGCTTTATGTGATCCAAGCACCAGCTTCACATTTTAAGCCTTATCAGGCCTCCATTCACATTCAAACACCTCATTCACATTCAAACACCTCATTCACATTTAAACACCTGAGCAGACTAAGGTAGAGAAAAGAACGGCTAAAGGTTATAACAGCACAATTTTATAGTGCACTTTCTAATTTAATTGCTGGGAAAAAGGAACAGTTCTTCTAAACCCAGGCATATTGCTGATGAGGCATGGAGGAAAAGGCAGAGGTAGTGCAAGTGCAAGGGGTATCTCTGTTTTCTGTTCCCTTGTGTGAAAGCATAGGTGTCTCGTTTGTTCTGATTTCAGAAAAAACATGTTAAAATTTGCAGAGAGTCTGAAACAATAGTTCTTAGTTACAAACTCCTCTATTTACTTCAAGAATTTCCAGTATTCACACCTGCCAATATTCTAAATTCAACAGTGATAGTCTGACAGTGATCTCCTGAATCTGCTGTTCTTAGGATGTTATTTTAATTGGTGTACTATGCAATCTGCTTGATTCCTGCCCCAGAGCAAATGCACTTTGAGGATTGTTAACTGTTTCTAAGCCTACCTAACCTGGAAGATATTTGTGGCAAGACATTCTATCAGAAGGTAAGAGGAGATGAGGTCATTAAGATATGGTTGCTTTAGAACACATAGCAAGGCAGGGCACAAAGAAGGATTAGGGCTCAACCACGGATGACTTGTGCACCTTATTGTGGATGATATCCAGCCTTCTACACTAGCTATTTTGGAGGCTGTTTCCTCTGTCTTGTTGGATGTTTTCATTTACATCTTACTGTTTTCTTATATTCTAATTCTCTGCATTTTAAATGCACTATTTAATTTTAAACATTATTGTTCTTTACATACTCATGTTTTGGTATTTGTCACTAAAGCAATTTAGTGACAAATTTAATTTTAGAGTTATGACATTCTTTGAAGGCTGGATGTTGAATTTAATAGGGGGTGTTTCCAGAGTGGAAAATTTTTGAACAGTATCCTATACTGGATATTACCGATTTGCATAATTTATCAGAAAATATTAATTATTAATTTTAATTATTGTTAATTATCTAGGAAATATTTGTAAGGACATGTCCTGCCTGAACAAGATAAAAGATTGTAGCATGTAGTTTCCAACATAAAATGGCTCAAGAATGGAATTATTTTTTTCCATTTTCAGTGTTGTACTTTTTATGGTATTTTCTGAGTGAAATTTTAACTTTCCTTAATGTGTGGACAGATTTTCATGGTTCTATTTGATACAGAGCATATGTGAAGTTTGCAATCAGTTTAAAGTATCAATATTAAAAATTTATGGAGAACTGATTCTGAATGTTGGTCAGGTGAATATTTTTTCGTGAATTCTTCAAACCCACCAAAACCCAAAGCCTAACCATTTATGTAACACTATGTACACAAAACCCTTTTCTGCCTTGCAGCAAGGAACATGCAAATTTGTTTTGTGGTTTGGATTTATAGGGTAGATTTGGATTTGCAAATTTGGATCCTAATGCATGTTGACAGAGTAGCGAAATCTTAATCAGGATTTTGTTTCGATGATGACTGAGGTAGACTGCTAAGATGGCAGTTCCCTAACTCATGGCAGTCTTGGCAATATCTGTGATCAGTTCTATCAGGATTGTTTTCTGACTTTCCAGGGATGAGAATAATTTTTGTAGTAATAATACAAGAATATCTTCCATTTTTCACTACTGGCAATATAAAATGACAATAAAAATAAGAGATAAAAAAGACATCTGTCTCTTATTAAGTAATGGTAAGAGGTCTCTTGATTATTGCCTTATCTGTTGCTTAAATTAATGAACTCCCAGTGCACAAGATTCAGAATTAAAAAGACAATCAGTAGCTATAACTTGCACAGTCAATTTTTGTGTCAAAGAGAATTGGAATTTGCTTAAGAGTATAATCTGTTAGTATTTCAACTAGATTTATTAAGGTGTGAAAGAATTAGGTATAAAGACAGAATTCAATTTCCTCAGAAGATCAAAATAAAGCTTTAGTAAAGGAAGATGTAGCTATGCAATAATTACAGAAACACAGTTTCCCTGTCTTGGAAAGTGAATCAATTTCTTAGAAAAGTAAATGTGGGACCTTCACAACTTAAACAGTTCAATTCCAGAGTTTGAGATAAAATTAAAAAAAAATAAAACAAAAACCAAAAATCAAAACCCAACAAACACCAAAACCCCAACCAGTTTGGGAGGCAAACATTCCCTGGTTTGCAGGTTTGCCATGTGTTATTTTCTAACTATGTGCAACACATTCAGATATCCAATATATTTGGAGCAATACTACAATAAAAGAAGAAATTTTGTCTTCCTTTGCCAACCTCCAGACCTTTTAATGCATCATCCTTAGGTATGAAAGATTAGGTTTCAAGCTAGGCATGTGTTGGAAAGGTCACACTCCAATTTCCAAGCCCAAGAGGAAAATGAAAGGATGCTGGCTGGCTAGTTCTTTAGAGTTTGCTTTTTAGATATAAAAGAAAGAAAAAATTGGCCAACTTTGGAAACCATCTCCCTTTTAGGAGGTCATATTTATTGGAGAACAACCCTTTACAATTGCATTAGTCATTTTGATCTTTCAGGTTAGCAGACATTTTCAACCTCAGTCATGACTGTCAATACAGAATTAGAACGTTGCTATCACATCTGTAAAAATGGGCAAGGATCTTCAGACATGAATAACTGAATTTTGGCATTTTTAACTATATATGGAAATTGACATATAAAGGTGTAGTTCTCAGCAGTGCTGAATATCCAAAACTTCCTAGTTTAATGGGAGCACTCGCATAAGCAGGAAGTGCTCTATGGAGCTAAAATGTAATTTATTTTAATAGTACTCTTCATGCACCATGGCACAAAATGCTTTTCAAGAAAAGCAAATCTCTTTCCTCAGTTGTAACACTGTAAATTCAACATGACTTTATATTTAAAGATAGGAAAGAGAGAGTAAATTTCATGCAAAATGTTTAAGAAGTGTTATAATGCTTCCTAAACATGTAAGGGTTCAGATATAAAATAGAAGAATAAGGAGAATAAGGAATTTGTTTGGAACACGATGTAAACACTAGAGTTTCTAATTTTTGTGATTTTTTTTCTGCTTTATTATTTGGTGGCTGGTATAAGCTGTGGTATATCCTTGGTGATGCCTGACACTGTTGGTTGGCCACCTTGGTAAGTTTTTATATGCTAGTATTAGGATTGACAGAAATTTTATTTGTGTCGGGATCCTCAGGGCACCCCCAGCCCTACCTGCCTTCCTCCCCTTCCCAGGCTATCCCCAGCCCTTCCCAGGGCCCAGGACACCACGACAGCCCCCAGGGTCATCAGCCCCTGGCCCAGCAGTGTTGCTGAAGGGGTGGTCTCCAGCTCCCCACAGCCAGGCCCTGCCCTGTGGGGAACCCCCAGGAGAGCCCCAGTGGTCTCAGCTCCCAGGAGATGCCCTGAGAGTTTGCTACTCTGCTTTAGTGACAAATACCAAAACATGAGTATGTAAAGAACGATAATGACAGCAGGTATGCATTACGCAAAGCGCATGTGGTAGTGGCTTCATACCTAAGTCCTATACACAAAGAAAAGAAAATAAAAAATAAGTAGTTGGAAGGTTTTATTCAGTGTCTCTTCTAAACAGACATCAGGAGCTTGTATTTGATCAAAATGTACATTTTTGAATCCCACCAATGTATGCTTTAAACAGCAAAACACCACTTCCTTTTACTTCATTGCAAAAATATTGTTGCACATTAATAAGTCTTTGATGCTTAACTAGCTGATTGTCATTTACTAGCACATATGCAGCTATGCACAACATTCATTTCGAAGTGCTTATTGTAAGATAAAAATAGGAAGAGATGAAAGTCATTAGAGAAGAAAATATTTTTTCCCAGTGTTAGTCAAAGGGTGTAATTGTTTGGGTTTTTTATGACCTCTTTTATTTATCATTTTATTAACAAGTGAATGCATTTTTAAACTTTATTCCTATAAAATTGAATGGAGGATTTTAAGAAGCAAGGTCTAGGGATTAAATTAGAAGGCCCTGATTCAGTATGTCTTGGTGCCAGCAATATGTCTTTATGTTGTACTTTAACCACAGCCAGCAAGTAAATACCACTTAGCTGCTCACTCAGTCTCCATACATCCTTGTCCTTATCCTCGTGGGGAGAAGAATCAGAAAGAAAAGGTAAACCTCATGGTTTGCGATAAGAGCAATTTATTAATTGAAGCAAAATATAATAATAATAATAGTACTAGTAGTAATAGTGGTAGTTTTATGAAAAGGGAGAAACTAACAAACCAAGGTCATGTGCAGTACAATTTCTCACCACCCACTGACCAATGCCCAGCCTGTCCCTGGGCCACAAACATCCCCCCTCTGGCTAACTCTCCCCAGTTTGTACACTGGGCATGACATTCTGTGGTATGGAATATCCTCTTGGCCAGTTCGGGTCAGCACCTCTGGCTATGCTCCCTCCCAGCTTTTTGTGCAGCTCCTCACTGGCAGAGCGTGAGACACCAAAAAGTCCTTGACTTAGGGTCAAGGTAAGCAACAGCCAAAACATCAGTGTGTTATCAACATTATTCTCATACTAAATCAAAACCACAACGCTTTACCAGATACCAGGAAGAAGGATGAAGTCTGTTCTAGGCAAAATGATTGCGGTGGTGGTTTGGAATAAAAGGGGGCACCACAGGTTTGAGTGATCAGCTCATTACCTGGTGGGTGTATGCTCCCCCACTGCCCCCCTTTCGCCTGGCCCCAGGGAGCCCCACAAGGACCCACACAGACCAGGGGAGAGAGGCGAGCAAGAGAGAGAGCTTATTGTGGGGAAGGGTCATATATAGGNGCTTTACCAGATACCAGGAAGAAGGATGAAGTCTGTTCTAGGCAAAATGATTGCGGTGGTGGTTTGGAATAAAAGGGGGCACCACAGGTTTGAGTGATCAGCTCATTACCTGGTGGGTGTATGCTCCCCCACTGCCCCCCTTTCGCCTGGCCCCAGGGAGCCCCACAAGGACCCACACAGACCAGGGGAGAGAGGCGAGCAAGAGAGAGAGCTTATTGTGGGGAAGGGTCATATATAGGCTTCAGGGGGATCAGAAAAACACCAATAGAAACCCCTGAAAGTTTACAGAATCCACCAATAACAAGTAAGGGTTAACATCCAATAGGAAAGGGTTAATAAAGGCCAATAAGAAAACTTCTAGATATCTTCCCAGCACATTCCTAAGAGAGATAACAGTTTTCTAAAAGCATTTTGGAAAGAAGAAGCTGTGACTTAGCAAAAACTTACAAAAAAGACATTTTGAAACATGTAAAACAACATTAAAAACTTCTGATTTTACAGCATTTAGGCTGTTCTCTTCATTCTCTTTAGTAGTCCATTTCTGACAGGACTTTTTCCACCCCACATAAAGCATGTCATTTCCCACAAATGATGACACATAATAGCCTTTGAGTACAGCTAAAAATTCTGCCCCTTCAAAAATTTTACTTTAAATAATTCACAGCAGGGCTAGAAATTGTGTTTAGCTGTAGTGATTCTAGTTCTATGTTTTGTATGTTTTGTAAAACTTTGCCCTTGGACATGAGGTATATTGCTATAGCCAGGTACATTACTGAGCATCTTCAAGCTGTAGGTTTGCAGCTGGTGTGATGGTCTGAGGACAATATGTTCCATTAGAATGCTAGAGTAATAAGGAAACAGTCAACACTTCAGAAACATAAGAATGTTCTGGCCTTAAATAATCTCAGCATGGTGAAATTTCAATAGGTGAGCCACAAATATGCAGTCACATACGACAATGAAAATAGCATGCATTCCTGTAGTTGTCTGCAAACACTTTGTAGACTTCTACTCAGGTTTTTTTCAGAATAAATTAATGGCTAGGTTTGAAACTGTCCCACTGTAGGGCTAAAGGGAAATGACACAAGGCCTTTGAAATCCACCAGCATAGCTGGTCTACCTAAAACTCTGACCATAAGCTTTTTTCTTTTATTTCTCCCCTTCCCGGTATTTCCTCCTGGAAGAAGGGAGCTAAGAACCAAAGACAGGAGAACAGAAGATATTTCCCACATGCAGCATTTTCAGTTTTCCAGGGGTTTTTTTGTTCTAATCAGTTCTTGAGGGACACGGACAAAAATGTCCAAGATTTTGAGTATTTCCTGACCTGCTCTTTTCAGTGACATTGTTTTGTGAAAATCCAATTTTCTACTGGCATCCCTGAAGAGTTATGGCATCAGAATACCATGTACAGCCATTCCTGTCTCATTTGCAACAACCCTTGGCTGACCTCCTCAGCATGGCTGGACAGCTGACTTAAGCTCTTTCAGAGCTCTTTCCTCTAAAACAAGGTGTGGGAGAAGCAGGAGGCAACCTGCTTGGTATAATAGGTATAATCCACCTAAAAATGAAACACATACTTGTGACAGGATTGAATAAAAAAAGTTTAAAAGCATTGTCTAATAGGAGATATTATACAACTTAGGAAGTAATTACATTACCACCCCAGATCATTTCACACATGTGCAAGTATAAGTGCAGTAAAATCAAATTGATTTTCAGAGACATGGCCTACCTACAACTTCTACGGACACCTTTTCTACTTCTCAGGGGCTAACACAAAAGCCAGGAAAGGAAGGCAATTATTTGATATTGAACAACATCTTTGCTTTGCCCAGTGATACCCAAGAGCTATTGATTAGAAAGGTAGACACAGCAAGGGAACACTGATAGTTAAAGGACACTTTTCCTTTAGGCTCTTCTTCTCTGAAGCAGGAAAACAGCTTGCCTGCTGTGACAAGAGAAAAAGAGGAAAATGATTTGTCTACTGGCTGGTAGCTTAGTAGGATCACACTGCAAGGCAGACACAGCAGAGCCTGCTGGAGTGCCACAGCATCTCTGAGTCAAGGCTTCTGGCTACTGACACTCCCTGTGCTGGCACTTGGTGTCAAGGGAGATGTCTGGGGCCAAACAAGTGTAGCAAAGGGCTTTGCAAATCTCACTGAAATTGGTCTGAGTTAGGCTTGGAGTTGGTTGGGATGCTTTGGTGTTGTTTTTCCCTTGGAGCACAAGACGTCAGACTTCATCCACTTGTAATCACTTTTGGTTCTGCCGCCAGAGGGCAGGAGGAGCCAAACTTTAGTGGCTTCACAGTGATACCTTTCCCATTTTCCTACAGAAGGAACAGAGTGACTAAACTCTACTTTGTGACCTCTGCAGTCTCGAAGAAGGCTGCTGCTTGTGAAGGGAGACACTTTTGAAGGAAGGAAATCCAAGAGCATATCCTTGTGTATACCTTTATTTCTGAGTCCTTTTGCTTTCTCCTTTTGTACTACAGAAGATGATGAGTACAGGGAACATATTTGTTTGCTGTGGGCGAGGACCCATTTATGAATCCTCTTTCCATTTGGAAGAGGACCCATTTATGCATCCAAGAGTTCAGATAATCTCAGAGGGATGTGTTCCCAGGGTCCCTGACAGCTTTAAGAAAGAGAGCTTGTTAACAAATTTTTACGGACAACTGACACCCTATTGTGTACCATGAGATTTACTGTTTAGTGATTTTTGTCACTGGTTTAGTAACTTCTAGTGAACTTATTAAAGTCAGTTTAACTGTGAAAACAAAATAATATTAAATAGTAAATTACAGGCCCTGGGCCACTGTTTAATAGGCTGCCGATCAAACCTAACACTTCTACGTGGAAGTGACTTGGAAGAAGTGGGAGGCAAAGTCCAACCCGGTGAGATCGACAGGAAAGCTGACACCCAACTCTGTTCTATCCCATCCCATCCCATCCCATCCCATCCCATCCCATCCCATCCCATCCCATCCCATCCCATCCCATCCCATCCCATCCCATCCCATCCCATCTCATGTTGTTTTGTTCATAGAAGAAGGTTCTGTGAGTCTGACCCAGGCATCCCTTGACTCGCCCCCAGACCAGCCACACAGTTGCACAGTGATAGTGCAACACACTGTGGCCTTTTTGTTGGGTCACCTCCAGGCTGACAGCTCCCTGTGGGCCAGGAACTGGGAGCATCAGGAGTTCTTAATGGGATAGAACTTGGCAACCAGGGTCCATTTCAACCTAAGCCAGAAGCAGGGCAACTGGGGGGCACTGGGGCAGCTCCAGCCCTGGGCATCATGCAGTGATGGCCTGAGGCTGGGCCAGCCACAGGTGGGCTTGGCTTGACATGGCCCCTCTCTGGTCAAGGCACAACTGTGAGGAACTGGAGACCAGTTTCTGTGGCTGTGTCACTGGAGCAGAAGTTCATGGCCACAGAGGGCTGATATGGGGTCCTGGGCCATGGGCAGGGTTGGATGAGTCACAGGAGGGCTGGGTAGGGGCACTGAGATCTGGTGGTGTTCTCTGGTCCCCGAGACTTTCCTCTGCTTCCATATGCAGGTGACATTTCCTACAGAAATTGAAAGCCAGGAAAAAAAAGAATAATTCCCAGGAACATGTGCCTGTGGCCAACCCCCGTTTTATAAAGATGGCATAACTATCAAAGAAAAGACAGCAACATTTAAAAGCAAGAAAGAAATAAGGCTGAAAATATCAAACATAGCATCACCTTTTCCAGTTCCTGATTAATAAAGCCTCTTCAACCACAGCTGTTTCATCACCTTGTGTTTGAAGTTTCTACATGCATGTTTTAGCAGGTATTACTAGCTGTGTCTTTGCCAGAATATCTTCTAAAAGACATTTCTTATGTTCCAGGGGAGGTGAAAAGCTTTGTTGGTGTAATTCCAATTTTTTAAACATCTAAAGAAGCAAACAGTTGATATGTGGTTCTGTGATAGCAGCAGAAGCAAAGTGGCACCACAGCTTCCAAACCAGGATGCTTACAGTTTTCAAAATAGACTGAATAAAAACGTTGAGAGTAATAAGTTGTTTATGCTCTGCATGCTCAAAGGCAGGTGCATTTGGTGCATAAACACTGTTTTTCCAAATGGAATGACAGTGTGGCACACATCATAATTCTGACAGATATAATATCCATGTATTCCTGGAGTGTACTTTTAAAAAGCCAGATGAGTTCAGAAAAAAACATGGCTTTTAAAAACAATTTTAATAGGACATATGGATCCTAAATTACAGGCTGACTAGGAAAAATAATACCTAAACCAGAATTTAAAAATAAAAAAAAAATATTAAAGCAGAAAAATATTCCCCATTTTTGAGTAATAATACAGTGAAAACCTACCATCTCAGAGTTTTTTATCAAGACAGTAATTACTAAGATGTGGATATATGTTACATCATGTAACATCTTTTGTTATGTGGACGCATTTATGACTACAGCCACCAGAGCACTGTCGTACCCAGAACTGTGGAAGTGAAACCTTAAATCCTTGTGAAGGTTTGGGGAACCATATACAGGCATTGGTTTAAAATTAAAAAAAATTATGCATCTTTAAAAAGGCAGAACACAAGAAGATATCTAGAGCAAAAGTGAGATTTGGTATCAATCACTTTATGAAAGAAATTATAAGAAATATTTATGTTATATGAAACCATGAGAAAGGGGAAAGGGGATCAGATACACATATACCACATAATAGATTACAGTCACAAAGCTAGCAAGGGAATGCTTTATCCCTAGAAACTTCAGAAAGTTAACTCTGACGAGGATGTTTTCAAGAAACTCCCAGGGAAAGAATGAAAGAAATAGTTTTTGATGTAGTGGTGTTGCTGGACTCCTTTGCTAAATAAAAATTTTCCTTGGCTGTCCAAAGAAGGAATATGCTTGTGTTTGTGCCTGGTTTTCCTAGGCACACCTATGCATTCTTCCTGCATGTTGTCCCGTATTTCCTGAACAACAAGATCAGGGTACTCAGGTTTCTTCACATGGTCTACCACTTCTGGTTTTTTTGCAGTAGAATGAAACTTTGTTTCACTTTTCCTGATCATTCTGTTCCAAGTATGCCAAGGTTTGCTGAAGAGCTCTGCTATAAAGCTTAGCTCTTTCACATCCTGTTAAGCCTAGTTTTTGGAGACTCTCTCATATGTCTACATCCAAACAGTGGAAAATGTCATACCTAGTGTCTTCACTGGATAGTGGTGGTATCATTACTTGGTCCTGCTGGTTTGCAGATAACGGGTATATTTTTTTTTTCACTTGTGGTCTATCACTACTTGGCAGAAAACCCTGGAAATGGGCAAGTTCAAAACTTAGGGGATAATAAACTCTCCAGCTTGTTTCACCAGTAGCTTTTCTTTTGAGAGACGGCCTCTTACTCTGCAGGTTTTAATGTGACAGGTTTTCAGCACATGTATCTGGCGAGACATTAAGAGGATGTTCTCTTTCAATGTATTCAGGGAAATTCAGAAATGTCTTTTATCAGGTCATCAGAAATAGATCAAAGCACAGCTTTCCTCAGCCTCTGGGGAAGAGATCAGCAGCTCCAGGAGGGACAGAAGCTGTTCAGGCACTGGGACATCATGCTCCTGTTTCTGCCTTGATATCAATCCAAGTATGTTGGATCAACTCCTCTGCTTTTATTTTTGAGTGCTGGCTTTCCAAATATGAAATTTTTAAAACTGTTTTCACAGGAAAAAAAAGGAAAAACTGTTTTTAGCCTAAAAAACTCTTGTCATAAATGTTTAAATCAACAAACAGGTACCCATATGGTGACATAAGAACATCTTCAGACACTTAAGCAGAGAATGTCTTCCCATGACTAATCTGTCTAAAGGTAAATTTTGGAACATCTCTTAGGGGTTATAAAGAACACTATGCATTTTGTATTGAGACTCATGTTGCAACACTTTCTACCCAGAAAAAATAATTTTGGATTCTAAAAAGGATGCTAAGATCCATGTGATACATACACTTAGGAAAAACATTCTTAATTTTGCCACTTCACAAGCAGAGTTATTCAAATCTTTGATTAGGGTCATATTTATTTTCTTTGAGGGAATAAATGATTTATTGTTAAGACTTAAGTTCCCCAGAAATTTAACAAAAATATATTTGCATAAAACTTTCTAATTCGTGAATTGTGAGAAACTGTAATACATACAATATTTTGAGGTGTTAAAGAAAGTAGCTGGTCTTCATTCTCCAGGGTATATTTTAAAAAACTTTTCCCAGAGCTGCTAGGTAACCCTGCAAGAATAGTGGTAAAAGAGCACTGCTAGCGCTTCTTGGTCATCAGAAAAAGACCAGAAAAACAGTAGGGACTGCTGTTAAGTTTTTCACTTGTTATCTATTTCCTATAGACCACCCTCTGCATCTTCAGAAGGAGCATGGTCCCTGTAGTCCTCCTCTTCTTGTTCCTGGTGATGGAATGCTGCCCTATCAGAACCTTTTTAAGGATGGCACCATATGGATTTACCACAGAGACCACCATGAAGTTCCTCCACACCTCAGAATTTACTTTTCTCTTTTAGATACCTTTAGAGTGATACCCTTAAATTTAAGGCAACCATTCTCCTAGCTGTAAGGAATTGCATGTTTTGGAACTTGGCAAAATTTATGGAGTGATATGCTCATCAAATGGAAACTTACTTGCCAGTTCAGCTAAGTAGTCACCAAATGGATGGGTCCCAGTTTCCTGTAGAATTTCTGAATATCAAAGCATCTGTGTCATGATAAAAGCAGTGGTCATGCAGCATGTAGAAGAGAAAGTTAGCATTGCACTCTGGAGTCACATTGCCCTTGGCATGTTTCCACAAGGCAAAAAGACAAAAGATCACTGTCAGGTGCAAATTGTGACCTTTTCCTCCTGGACAAGTGTGTTCCCAGATCCCAGGGACAATACTATGTCTGTTTCCTGTACACATGATGTGGGGTACAGAACATGAAATAAAGGTATACACAAGGATATGCTCTTGGATTTCCTTCCTTCAAAAGTGTCTCCCTTCACAAGCAGCAGCCTTCTTCGAGACTGCAGAGGTCACAAAGTACAGTTTAGTCACTCTGTTCCTTCTGTAGGAAAATGGGAAAGGTATCACTGTGAAGCCACTAAAGTTTGGCTCCTCCTGCCCTCTGGCGGCAGAACCAAAAGTGATTACGAGTGGATGAAGTCTGACGTCTTGTGCTCCAAGAGAAAAACAACACCAAAGCATCCCAACCAACTCCAAGCCTAACTCAGACCAATTTCAGTGAGATTTGCAAAGCCCTTTGCTACACTTGTTTGGCCCCAGACATCTCCCTTGACACCAAGTGCCAGCACAGGGAGTGTCAGTAGCCAGAAGCCTTGACTCAGAGATGCTGTGGCACTCCAGCAGGCTCTGCTGTGTCTGCCTTGCAGTGTGATCCTACTAAGCTACCAGCCAGTAGACAAATCATTTTCCTCTTTTTCTCTTGTCACAGCAGGCAAGCTGTTTTCCTGCTTCAGAGAAGAAGAGCCTAAAGGAAAAGTGTCCTTTAACTGTCAGTGTTCCCTTGCTGTGTCTACCTTTCTAATCAATAGCTCTTGGGTATCACTGGGCAAAGCAAAGATGTTGTTCAATATCAAATAATTGCCTTCCTTTCCTGGCTTTTGTGTTAGCCCCTGAGAAGTAGTAAAAATGTCCCTGGAAATTGTAGGTAGGCCATGTCTCTGAAAATCAATTTGATTTTACTGCACTTATACTTGCACATGTGTGAAAGGTTTTAGGAAATTTTTTCATTGAAAACACTGCCACCAAGAAGAGCAGGTCAAGAAATAATCAGCATTCTTGTCCATCTTGCTCAAGAACTGATTAAAGCAAAATAAATTGGAAAACTGAAAATGCTGCATATCTTTTATTCGTCTGTCTTTGATTGTTAGCTCCCATCTTCTCAGAGGAAATAAAAGAAAAGGGAGTAATAAAAGAGAACAGCTCTGGTCAGAGTTTTAGGTAGGAGAATAGCTATGCCCCTGGTGGGTTTTGAAGGCCTTTTTCCCTTAAGCCTGTGGTGAAAAGCCTATTTTGAAATCTAGTTATTCCTGTATTCAAATAAGAACAGTATAAAATCTGACTCTTGAATATAATAACCACACATATACATATTTGCTTGCAGTTTGGATGCCACTTCCAGAGGAACCTTCTCTCACCATTTATTTTTTACAGTGCTTTTGATCCATGTTGTTCCACCAATGGCTGAAGCTTGCCTGACGAATACTCCTTCCACACTTGTAACATGGATTTCAAGGAAAACGGGATTACCTGTTAAAGACAGTTATGAATAGCAGAAATGAAAATTTACTGGAGTTCTCTTTGGAGATTTTGGTACTATAATGTAAGCAGATTATGTAAAATACCCATATTTTCATTGTTTCAGTAAAATAAAATACTGCGATGCTTTTTCTGTAGTAGCACATGGCTTTGATCTGTGCTTTAATTCTGGTTACTCATCATTCTTTCAATGGATTTGCATCACTAGGAAATGTTTTTGGAAAGAGGTATGTATGCTTCTTACACCTAGGGATGTGATCTTATCCCTTTGGGATTTAAGACAGCAAATAAGATGCATGCCTCTGTTTTTACCTCTTACTATAACGTGTGAGGCCACATGTTCATAATGAATGGTATATAGAAATGTCTTCATATTCAGAACAAGATGTTGGTTAGTTACAGTGACATTATTCATATTGATCTGCATATTTCCACAGAAATATATTGGGCAGAATATCAATGCTTTGAGGAGTAACTTATGGAGATGTCATACAGATGACATATGAGTCTCAGACTTAATCTTTTGCTCTTCTTCATGCCAGTGATGCTAAAAACAATGTTATACTAATGATGGTACAATATAAATATAGCTCTCAATTAACAGAACTCTGATAATTAATAAATTACATTTTATGTCCGGGAGCCTTTTGCTATTAATCATAATTTGTTTGGGGATATAAGCAAAACATGGTTAATGATTCTAAGCAGACTGTGATTATGAAATTAGATGTAGCCTTTTTTTTTTCCTGGATCCTATTAAGATAGTTTCTCAGTCAGAAGCCTGTAGTTATTTTCATTGAAATCTTGAACTTACTAAGCATGATTGTTTGGGTTAGGTAAGGATTAGCAGGTTTCTGATCGTTCCAGAAAATAGGACTGATGGAGTGGCAGTGCCATAATAGTCTCATTCTCTCATTGCAAAGCTTTATCTTGCTTTTGTGAGATGGATATATTCCCAGCCCTTATGCAGAGTCATGAAGAAAAAAATACAGCTGTGCTCAGAATACATTTTGGAAGATAGAGGGTAAAATACAAGACACAGGATTTAAGTCCTTTCTGCCATTACCTCCACTTTAATGTTGTAATATTTTATACAGAAGACAGTCTAAAATGTGTTATTGACAAACAACAACAAACCCTGAAGCTGCTCAGGCAGCTTCAAATAAATTTCAAAATCTCTGTCTCTGCATTACAAAATCTACCATGAATTGTGCAATTGAGCTACCTGTATTTAGGGAAACTGCAGGGGCCAGCACAGCCTGTTTGCAAAGAATGAACCTCATCCTGAGAAAATCACCTTCCCCATCGTGTTATGTCTCCTGCTGTATCAGACAGAAAGGTTAGTCCTACATTTGATAGTCATGGTATTTGAATTTAGAAGGCTCTCTCTTCCCATAAATTGAGTTTTAACTTGAAGTAAAAAGCTGCAACTGATGCATTGAGCTCAGTTGTTCTAGAGGACTATGATAGGAATGAAGGTTTCTCAAATGCTGCTGTCCTTAGACTTTAAATTGTTAGAACTTTGCCTGTATTTGAGTGTATTAGCTTATTAGGCAAATGATGCTAAGTCAGAGCTGAGAATGAGTCTATCTATAAGGAGTAAATGTAACTACATGCCGGACAAAATAAAATCTTCAGTGAATAAAGGACATACCTACTTACAGAAGCAGTATGCATTTCTAATGTTGGCATAAAAAAATCATGGTTGTGAAATAAGACTTTGCTGAGGAAAATTGTCTCTCTGTATACTTAGATAATATGGATACAATACAGTGCTGGAGTATTGAGAAAAACACGTGAACTGGGTTTTTAAGGCACTCTTACATAGTAGATTAAGGGGAGTAGAAGCCACTTCACTCCTTTCAACAGCATGATGAAACTGCCAGTCGTAGACTACCTGATTATAACATCTAAGCAGTAATTTCTGATAGTCAAACTACTGGGAAGTATCTTATAACTAATAGATACTATAAAGAAGATTCCTTCTTAACTGCTGGTCTTTGAGTTGATGTGTCCATATATTTTTCCTTGGCAACTTCATATATGGTAAAACTCAAACACTTCTTGGAAAGTAAGGTGCTGATGAGGTGGGTATTGTAACCGTATTTTGACTTCCCTCTTCCTTGAATAAACTGTCACACAAACCAACAGTAGGACTTAAGAAGTGCATGTGTGTTATTTAAATTGGAAAAAATGTAATTCCAAGGGGAAAAAAAAAGAAAAAAAGAAAAATGGGAACCTTGAATTCTTGAACAGCTGTTATGTTTTTCAGGAGGAAGTGATCTTAAAATATTTTGTTGAAAAAGAAAAGCTACACAAAATCTAAATGGATGTTATCACAACAATCTGGACCTCTAAACTAAATTCTAAGTTTCATAGCCCTTTTTACTGTAATTGTCCTATAATTATGGAAACACACATATGCATGTACATACCGAGAGAAAAAAAGCATATGCTATTAGGATTTGCTATCTAAAGAACAAAATGTATATAGCTGTCTATGACATTTAAGAGCTTACTACTCTATAGGTCACAGTGCTTGTATCATTTTGCAAAGAAAAATCTATTTAACTGGTACACTATTGCTACTGTGAGGTTAAATAAAGGCACAAGCTGAGAGTACCTTGTCTGCAAAAAAAAAAGTTTGTCATTTGCATGATATACTATTTTTGTTTATTTTAAATTACATACATGGCATCTTTGAAGCTTCTTGAAACTGTTGAGAGGACACTGTATGTATAAGTGTTTTTTATATGAATATGCATATGTATGGAAAGAAATTCACAATGTGTACTTTCAGAACATCTGTATATCAACTGGTCATTTTATGATCCCTTTAACATCAACAAAGAGAAAGAAATGCACCATACAGATTCCTACCTAACTAGCTAATTTTAAACACCTACCTTAAGATGGTCAATCGTGCTGTGAACCTAAATGTTCACACTCTTGAGCAGTTTATTATTTGACACTGAGTATAACTGAAACTAGAAAGACCAGTTTAAGTGTAGACATATATAATGGAATCATAGAGTTTTAAGGTTGGAAAAGACCTTTAAGATTATCAAGTCCAGCTGTCAACCCAGCAGCATCACCATGTTCACCATTAGATCCTTACTCAAGTGCCATATTCACACGTTTTTTGAATACTTCCAATGACAGTGACTCCATCACTTCCCTGGGCAACCTGTTCCAATGCTTTACAAACCTTTCAGTGAAGAAATTTTTCCTAATATCCAGGCTAAACCTCCCCTGGTGTAACTTGAGGCCATTTTCTTTCATCCTGTCACTTGCTACTTGGGAGAAGAGAATGACACCCCCCTCACTACAACTTCCTTTTAAACAGCTACGTGTGATTACACACTCCATACCACCTCCATAGGAGCACTGTGAAGTTGAGTACCACACTTTGTACACAAAACCAAAGATATCTTACATAGTTTTGTAGCAGAAATATGACAGATTTTTGTTTGGTTTGATTTTGTTTGTGGGATTTTTTTTTGTTTCTGTTTTCTTTTGAGAGGATGATTGTGGAAGTCTGTCAGATTCTTCACAGGAACAGCTTGGATTTTGTGAAAATGAAACGTGGTGTTGAATGTGTCCCGAAGTGAAGTTTAGAGCACTAAGAACCTGCATCTGTAACTTTTGGTGAGATTGTGACAATTTCTAAGTGCTACACAAATACCTTTGGTATAATTGATAGAACCTTCTCTAGAGAGCAATGCAAATTTTTAGATATGGACAAGTACAACATACTTGGAAATCCACATGTCTGCGGCATTATCTCCATAACTTTGACAAAAATATGATTAAAGAGCTAGGGACATCTTTGCTTCTCACACTTTGCCCTTGTTGAATGTGTGTTTGTCCTTGTGCTTATATTTGTGTTCATAGATTGAAATTTTTTGGTTTTATGCAAGTCAGTGGCAGTTTTGTTACTGAATTGTCATACACCTAATGTGACAATGATTTCATCCTTTGCAAAAGAGAGCCCTGGGACCATTTTCCATAAGCTTTCCTTCTCACCTCCTCTCTCTGCTTTCTAACCTAATCTACTGTAATTCAATCTTTCTTCATAGGAATGTAGATAATTAGTCAGAAGATGGAAGAGTCTTTCTTCCATGGCTTTGTTTTGACTGATTTGTATAAGTGATTTTGTATAATGTTTATTTCCATTAACAAGTTATCAGACAAAACTATATACATGGGAACAAAACTATGGATACAAATAACTTGCTTTCTACACTGTCCTATTTACTTTAATCAGCTCAGAGTTTTTCTAATATATCCTGCAGAAATGAGATAGAGCACAAATATAAGTTTTGTTAACAAGTGAGTAAATCCTGTCTGTAGCAACACCTTTGGGCAAAAGTCTTTCTTGGAAGAAATGGGCACTAATTGTGGAAAATATTTTTAAATAGATAGAATTACAGTGTTTTAAAATCAGATAACCTGTTTATAAAAAAAGTCTGCTTGGATAGCTCAACATATTACACTCACGAATTAGCTGCCTACTTATATGTTGCTTAAAATTGTATGTTTTTTTTTTACTTTTAAAACTGTGTTGACAGGGATGAAGCAACACAGAGAGAGAGTTCACTAGGGGATCTCTCTAAGAAAATGTCAAGTGGAGACAAGTACACTACAGCTTTGCTTACTGTCACTTGATTTCTGCCAACAAGGAAGACCTTTTAAGTGAGGAGAAGCCAGTGACAGATGAATAAGCCTAATGGGTGAGAAGGTGAAGGGGACATGTGTGTCTTTTTATGGCTCCATGAATTGAAAATACCGATTCTAAAATTACATGCAGGGTGATATGATCTCAGAATATCATACTAGCTTTTCTTAAATTAACCTGCTCCAGGCTTACATCTGCTTCAATATAAATATCTGTGTTATCTCGTTATGGAAATGTGCGTAAATAGATAATGTCTAATATGGCAATCCAAAACGTATTTCCTTTGTTTGAATCTTTTAGGTATTCCAAACAGAATTTAGCAGATTTCCCTTATCACCAAAATCAGTAACTGGTTAATTCTTATATACAATGTACAGTTTGCAATAGCTATGTAATACTCAATCCAATTTTCAGTTGAGAAAGGAACAATAGAGGACTATATGGCTCATTTGCTTTGCTGGAAATGTAATAAGAATCTCCAATGAAATAAAAAAAAAAAATCTACAATCATTGTAGATCCTTCTCATTTTTTATTTTAAATTAAAGACTTTTAAAGTGTATTTGAATTCATAGTAATATTATTCAAGACACTGTAATTCAATAATGTTAATTTTCTATGAGTACATTTAAGGCAAAAGGGAAGATCATGTTCAGAAACAAGGTTTAATGACTTAATATCCAAAATAGGTATCTGTTCAAGGGACCTAATAGAATAGCCTGAATATGTACTCCAAGCTATTAGAATAGAAGGAGCCTCTAACAGGCCATTTCTAATCAACAAGCCAGAAAACTTCTTCCTTCAACAAAATTTTGAAGCTTCATATTATTGTCATTCACAGTCCTCAAATCTCCTTAGCATGTAAGGGCTATCACACCAGACTTATGCAGAGAGATACTTAGCACAACCAGGAAAACACCTTTTTTTTTTTTTTCTTTTTAGTAGAGGCAATCATTTTACTACTTATCATTTCTGAACTTTAACCACGAGTCCTAGAGCCCTCATAAAATCCTGTGATTGCATGCTCCGCTAGACAGATAACGTTAACCCAGATCCTTCCTCCTCGTGTCAAAAACACTGGAGGGGAAGTGCGGAGCAATGAAAATATAGCTCTATCAGGAGGAAAGCAGGACACCGTTATTAATTCCTTTTTGCTTTACCCCAAACCGTTGGCTTCTAGCCCTTGCAAAGATCAACCTGCATATAGCAATTATATAAGAAGCTCTTGCAAGTACAACAGGTCCCTTTTAGCCTCAAGCATACAGTGTGATGGGTATGCAGGTCATAAATAGTTCTCCAGGTTTGTTACATCCCTTCCTCTTCCCTTGCATTATTTCTGCACATGGATTGTACAGTATCCTCCTATTTTTATTCGTGATTTTGGGGCCAAGGTGTTAATACTTATTCTACTTCTATTGTATACTTTCTTAACTTTTGTGGAAGGAATATTCTAGACTCGGTAAAAGCGCTCATAATTTTTAAAGTAAAGTAACTCCACATAAATTAGTGAGAGACTGAATCCCTACCCTGAATTCATCATCAACATAAAGTGCTAATTATGCAGAATATAAAGGATATGAAGAAAAACAAGAGTAAAGGCCAGAATCTTCAGTGATTTCTGTATACTTCAGCAATTTGCAATCCTTGTTTTAACTTAGACAACGGAAAGCTTAGAATAATTTTGGCTGTTATGACCAGAGTCTTCAAACATGTAAATAGACTATATTGTTTATTTTCTTTGCTTTGATATTTCAAACATCTGGTCCTTCTGTATTTTATATTTGATTTTTTTTTTCTTAGTGAGATTTGCATGAAATTCTTTTTATGTGGGAACCATAAGTTTATCTTAAAAATACAAGTTTAGTCTACAGAAGAAAGAGACTGCATATTTTGAATAAACAAATGTAACTACATAAGATAGAAAGATACATAAGTAGATAGATAGATAGACAGAGAGATACATAGACAGATAGATAGATATCTTAGAACACCCTGTCTATTTTTATTAGAAATGTTTTAAAGAACTGTGTACTAGGTTTCTGTTGCTAGGTTTTGCTAGCAGGAGTGCTTGCAGGGGCGACTTAATTGAGAAGGCACCAAAAGCCTCCCCGATGTTGGACAGAGTCAGTTCCAGCCAGCTCCAAGATGGATCAACCACTGGCCAAAGCCGAGTCTGTCAGTGACAGTGGCGGTTTCATATTAAAGAAAGAGTGAAAAACAGCACCTGAGAGAGGGAATATGAGTGAAAAACAGGCCAACTGAAACCAAGACTGGTGAAGAAAAAGAGGCTGGGGATGCTACAGGCACTGGAGTAAAGGTTTTCCTGCAGTCCATAGTGAAGACTATGGGAATGCTTGTTGTCCCCTGTAGACAGTGGAGACCTGCAGGCTGTGGAGAACCCCAGTCTGCAGCAGGTGGATGTGCCGTGGAGGAATCTCGAGCCCATGGAAAGCCAACATTGGAGCAGGCTCCTGGAAAGGCCCATAACCTATGGAGAGGAGCCCTTGCTGGACAAGGTTTTCAGGCAGGACCTGTGGCCTGTGGGAATCCACGCTGGAGCAGGCTGGGCCTGAAGGACTGAACCCTGTAGAAAGGACCCATGATGTAGCATTTCTTGAAGAAATGCCTGTGAGAAGGACCAACACTGGAGCAGTCCATGAAGAACCATATCCTGTGGGTGGGACCCTTCCCTGGAGCAGGGGAGCAGCATGAAGAGAAAGAAGTGGCAGATGCAAAGTGTAATGAACTCAATCCACCCCCAACTTCCTGGCACCGCAGGCTGCTTGGGGAGGAGAAGGGAGAAATATTTTTTCTTAAGTGACTGTATATGTATTTACCTTTTTATTGACATGGAAATCCACACAGATCTTGAGTGCATTTTTCCTTTTTCATTATTTTTTGTGCACCAGGAAACCATTTGGCCCTAAGAAAATACAGTAGCCAAGTTGCAGCTGCTTGGAGCAGTTTCCCATTAAATGTAATGGCACTAAAGTGGAAGTGCCAAGGGCCATTATGCACTGACAGTATAGTCAAGAAAAGTACCCATCTGCAGAAAACATGCAGCAAGGTAGAAACAGAGCAATGAAATATCCATGAAAGCAGTTGGAGCCTCAGGACAAGAAAAACAAGTGATTTGCTGCAGTGCTTAGCAACAAAAGGCGAGATTTGAACAGTTATTTGGTCTTTCATAGTTACAAGTGTAGTATGGAGTGAGCAATATTGCCTTTGGCACAGATCCCTCTCCCCACTGTAATGTTCTCTTCCTCTCTAGAAATCCAGATCCCCACATGTGCAATCACAGTCTCATCATGAGAAATAAGAACTGAACTATAAAAGGCTGTTCCTGTATGAATCCTCCACGCCTCAGCTCTTAGTGTTATAACAAAACTCCTTAAAAGGAGCTAAATCAGAAAAGCAAAAACAATGTGCAAAGACAAAGCACCAAAAGTTTTATCTTTAGAGCAATGCTGAATAGAAACAGTTGTTAAATGTAGAAGCCTCATTATATGAATGTTCTAGCTCCTGCTTTACATGGCATATTAGTAGCACCTGCTAAACCTGAAATCTTATTGTTCACTAACAGATCAGTTAGATAAAGAAGCATGCCTTGGTTTGATTCTGCCTTTTCTAGTGTATTCAACAATATCTCTCATATTGTTGACTGTGATATGAAAGTTCATATATGGTCAAGCACAGGGCTGCAGAATGGAGAAAACAGGATAAATGGTAGTTTAAAGTACAGTTGAAGAGGGAAAATAGCAGTTTACATCTTTTTAAGTCTTTTCTGAGAGTGAAAATGCTGGTGCAATAAAGGAGTGGAAGTTGCATCAATAAATATTTACCAAAAAAGAGATTAAATTTTGCTTAGAGCAAAACCTGATTTTTCCTAGCTGCAGCATGCTGAATTTTAGTAAATCAGTCATCCTGTCCTACCAGTTTGAATTCCATGTTAGTTTTATCACTGCTATTAGAATCACACAGCAGACTTCTCTAGCATCAGTGAGCATTGTCTTTTATTGGTCCCCAAACCTGTTGCACAAATGGTGAAGTCCCACACAATGCCTTAAATAAAATTTAAAAAAGCACACATCCTTCTTATCTCTCCCAGCTTTTCTTCAATAAATTCTTAAAATATGTACGTTCAATCCATCAGATGCTCAGCAATTGATTAGAAGGTGCATCCAATTTTCTGGAGTAGCTGAAGAATTGCTTTGAACAGTATAGTTTGCATGATTTAGAACCATAGTGGCTCATTATTAGTCCTTCGTATTTTCATCAGGTAACGGTAGCTTTTACTTCCACTTTTTCCGCTCAGTCTAGCTGTTCTCCCTCTTCTTAAATATTGCTCTTTCTCTGTGGTTTGTGTCTTGTTAAGCTTCTCTTTGAAATTCTGGTGTCTATTTCGATCATTATTATTACATCACCTTGTTATTTAATTCTCACCTACTCTCCATTATGTTTTTTCCTCTTGTTCTTCTACTTTTTCAGAAAAAAAAAAACAAAACCCAAAACACAAAAGAAGTAAAAAGAAAAGACGCGGAAGGGCACCAACAAGAAACACAATCCCAAATATCTTAAAAAATGTGCAAATGAAAGACTACCTATTAATTGAAACTCAGATGTCCACCCATACATGTGAATTGTAGTGAGACAAAAATAAAACTCTTTCAGAAATATCTGTCTTTAAAAATACATTACTGCAACAGCAGTGGACTAAAAAGGAATTTGGGAGTAAGCAGCAAGCTCTGGTTCAAAATATTTATATGGCTAAAGTCCAAGTTTACAAAATATCATAAACAAAAAAGTGTACACATTAACCAGAATTTTGCTGTGGTTTTGTGTGCTTTGTTTCAATGGCCAATGACAGCAGTTGATTAGTTGCATATAAAGCAAGGAATTGAAATGCAAAGTGATGTAAATAAAAAATATTAATCCCTGTCAGGGTTTTTAGTAAAAGAATTCCAAAAAAAAGCAGTTTAAACCTAGGATTCTTTTTTTTTTTTTTTTNCTTCGGGGTTTTTTTAAAAAAAAATCAAAAAAAAAAAAGTTTAAACCATGGTTTTTTTTTTTTTTTTTTTTTTTTTTTTTTTTTTTTTTTTTTGAGAAAAGGACGAGCATCCAGTGAATTAAAGCCCCACTACACCTTTCCAGCACATTGCACTGTGCGTGCATGGTCCTGTGATCTGAAGACAGTGGGTATGACTCAGAAAACCTTTGCCTCAGAAAGCTTGTGAGGCTGCTCCTGGATTCAAGTGATTTGAAGTTAATGGGGTTCAGGTACTGACAATGGTGTCTCTTTCTGATGCCTACCTTAGATCTGAGCTGCTCTTAGGAACAAGTCTACCAGAGGAAATCCTGTGTTACAACTAGCTTTTTGTTCTCCCTTTTTCAGTTCACCCAGGATGCCACATGAGATGAGAAGGGGCACTACTTCTGTGAAACAGTGAGTAGCCCAGTAGTGTTCAGTCCCGTGTGATGTGAAATTATGGTACACCCAGGTTGAGAAGTCAAACTTCTGAAAAACCGCATATCCTGCGTACTGATTCTACATTTCAGCTTAATATCATTAAATTTCTGAAATGAAATTATTCTAAATGATTGCACAATTAATAATTCTACTGTTCAGCAATACAAACACTTAAACTGCAAAGGCAGGAAATGTGATCTTCTCTTCCACAGAACAATTTGACCAAGGTTGGAACTAGGCAGCATTTTTTCATTCTCAAGAAACTCTAGTTGCCTGTAATTATTATAACTTTTTGTTAATCCACACAGTGAAAATATTTTTATATAATCAGACCATAATTCACCATTATATTCAATCATATAATTAATTTACATTCTCATGAAAGGATTTTCTGTGTGCTTAAAGTTAAGTAGCTGTTTAAGCAGTAAGCAAGGAAAAGAAACAAAACCTTAAAGTGAATATAAAAAAAAGCCAAGGTTTTTAAACAGAATATTTAATTAAACAATGAAACCTTCTGCCACAAGACGTTACACTTTGGATTTCTTTTTATACAATTTCAAAGAGAGACTAGACAAGCAATGTTGGAAAAATCCCTGTAAGTTTTTTTTAATATTTTAATAAAATATTAGTTATAAAAAAACTTCCCATTGAACCTCCATTTTTCAGAGTCAGAAGATTTATACATCGAGGAAGTTCCACTCCACGATTACCCTGTTCTTGTGTTCTGCTCAGAGCATCTTTCGGCCACAGCCAAAATCTGTGGAGCTAGAAGAATTGTTATATTAATGAACTATTTGGCCTTGTGATGGACATAACACTACCCTCCTCTTGTTGTATTGGTGATTTAATTACAATCACCTGCACAGAGATCTTCAGAAATTAAAAACACCAGTCCTTGTCTACATGAGAGATTTAATTTGCATTCTTCTCTCATTCACTGCTTTTACTCATGTGGTTTTAATATAACACCTTACTTTAAAAATTATTGCATTTAACTGATATTACTACTAATTTTCTTTTACTGATGTATTTTTCCTTATATAGATTGTTTGGATATTGATGTATTTAAGGACTGATGATGCATTCTTCATGGGGAGGGGAAGATATAGCTTACATATAATCTTGTGCATTTGTTCTCCCTGAAATGCATGACAACAAGCTGTGGATAATTAAGTACTTTAAAAATATTTTTTAAAAATTAAGTTTATTGTGCATTCTATACTTTTCATTAAGCTCCTTTGTTAGATTTCTGATCAGTGTAAACACGATGACAGAGCATTTGAGGGAAGGGACATCTGAAGGTCACTTGACCCAACACCCTTGCTTACACAGGGCCATCCAGAGCTGATTGCTCACGACCATGTCTAGATGATTTTTTAAGATCTCCAAAAAGGGGGACCCCACAAATTCTTTGTGCAACCCGTGCTAGGGCTCACTCACCCTTCCATTGAAAGAATGGTTCCTGATGTCCAGACAGACCCTCCTGTGTTTCAGTTTGGTCACAGAATACGCTGAGCTGGAAGGGACCCACAAGGATCATCAAGTCCAACCCTTAGCCCTGCACAGGACCATCCCCAAGAGTCCCACCATGTGCCTGAGAGTATCATTCAAACTCTTCTTGAAGTCCTTCAGGCTTGCTGCTGTGACCACTTCCCTGAGAAGTCTGTTCCAGTGCCCAGAAACCCTATGGGTGAAGAACCTTTTCCTAATATCCAACCTAAACCTCCCCTGACACAACTTCAGGCCATTCCCTCAGATCCTGTCACTGGTCACGACAGAGAAAAGATCGATGTCTGCCTCTCCTCTTCCCCTCACAAGGAAGTTGTAACTGCGATGGGGACTCCCTCAGTCTCTTCTTCTCCAGGCTGAACAGACCAAGTGCTGTCAGCTGCTCCTCATCCTGCCACTCGGCACCATTGAAAGGAGCCTGACCCCATCCTCTCTACACCCTCCCTGCAGGTGGTTATGCATGTTAGGATTCTCCTGAGCCTCCACTTCTCCACGCTGAGCAGTCTTTGCTCTCCCAGCTTTTCCTCATATGTGAGGTTCTGCAGTCTCTTAATTTTCTTAGGGGCTCTGTGCTGGGCTCTCTTCAGCAAACAAGAACTGTCAAAGTCATTTAGAAGCTCAAAGGTGGAAGTTGAGTTCTTAACTTTCTTAAGCTTTCTTGAAAATCCTGTAGACACCTACTTTTAGACACCTAAATTCCTTTGAGTGTCTTACTGTAATGTCCTTAGTATTTAATTAAAATTATACTGAGTTCAAAAGAAGGTTTTTAGTCATGTGGCCTTTCTACATTGATAAGTAAACTTCCTTTTTTCTTCTTTTCTGCAAAGTAAGTAGCATATAATGCAAAAACTATGCAGTATTTTAGATGAGAGCTTTCTTGACACGAGAACACAACTGAATACATTTTTATAGGGCAAGCATCTTTATGACTTAGACATACTGTCCATGATATTTTACATCATTCTGCCCATGTATTTTCGCAGTTATATTAATAGCAAAAAATCAATTTTAATTCCTAATTGCTAGGGCTAGGGGGTATAATCCTTTACTGAAAAACAAAATAGAGTAAATCAAGCTTCTAAATGTCTAGCTGTGAATGTAACCACTGCAACTTCATTGTATTTTGATTAAAATAATTCTCCGTCTCTTGGTTTTCACAAAATAATGGGTAAGGTTTTTCTAAATAAGATGATGTCTAAATCATTTCTGTATCTTTGCAGATTTTTACATAGTGTGGTCTCTGAATGTAATCAATATTTATACAATACCTGTTAGTACAAGAATATCTTTCATAGTTTAGCAGCTCTAGATAACACATTATTTGTGGCGTAGTCTAGGGATTGTATTTTATACAATTTAGATTAGGAAGATAAAACAATTTTCTCAAAGTAATAAACAGATGAGAATGAAAAGTATCTGGAACACGGGTTTTTGGGTTTCTTTGACGTGTATATTTTTATTTTTAATTGACTGGATTTTGGTAGAATTTGCCATTCTTTGTACTAACAGCTTTACCTGTGTCAAAGCTTTGCATTCAATGACTTCTGAAAAACTCTTAAAATTTTTTCATGCAGTCTACTCTAACTCTTTCAGTTTACACTGAATCACAGGATTTGCTGAGTTGGAAGGGACTCATCAGGATCATCAAGTCCAACTGCTGGCCCTGCACTGGGCACCCAAAGAGTCACACCGTTTGCCTGAGAGTGTTGTCCAAACACTTCTTGAGCTCTGTCAGGCTTGGTGCTGTGACCACTTCACTGGAAAGCCTGTTCCAGTGCTCAAACACCCTCTGGGGGAAAACCTTTTTCCGGATATCCAACCTAAACCTCCCCCGACTCAGCTTCATGCTGTTTCCTTGGGTCCTCTCACTGGTCATGAGAGTGAAGAGATCAGTGCCTGTCCCTTCTCTTCCCCTCATGAGGAAGTTGTAACTGCAGTGAGGTCTTCTCTTCTCCAGGCTGAACAAACCAAGTGGCTTCAGCTGCTCCTCAGAAGGCTTCCCCCCAGACCCTTCCTCTTGGCCTCCTCTGGATCCTGTTTAACACCATAACATCTTTTTTATACTGTGGTGCCCAAAACTGCACATAAGTACTCGAGGGGAGGCCACAGCAGTGCAGAGTAGAGCAGGACAATCACCTCCTCTGATGTAGAACCTGAAGTGGCAGCAACCCACTACTGGAATTCTTCTGGGAATATTTACTATAACTTGGTATCTGACAATTTCATACCATCTTGACTCTTCAAGCAAGAATTGTGATTTGTTTAGCTTGGTTTTAAATGGTAGGGCTTTTGAGAGAGCCATCTTAAGGGTTGACTGCATGCTTAAATTTTTTCCTTGACTCTAAAAAGATGCAACTTTTTTTTTTTAAATGTTGTCCTTGTAGTATTAGAGAGTAAATGTTTGTCAAGTGATTTGCCTTTAAATGTTTCAAGTAGATGCATAAGCCTGAGAAATCCATTGGAAACAATCCCCAGAGTGCATTTACTACTTGTACATCAAATCGAAAGGTCTACTTTTAAAACAGACATTGTAAATCCTGAGATACAAAGCAGGTATTGCTTTTCTGCTTAGTTTCATGGTTTCAGCAAGTTCCTGGGAACATTTAGCAAAATGGTCGTGGTAAATTATACGGGTATATTTTGGTTAATTCTTATTGGGAAAGCTTTGCAGTTTAAACTGATTCATGTGGCATGGGTATTGGCACAGTTATGCTGATCACACTGAAAGCTTTTTACCTGTAGTTTTCATTGACTCTATATATGTTAAAAGCACTCAGTGTTTGATATATCAGCTTTCCTCCAAAAAATTTCTGTAGCCTCTATTTTTCTGGTGTCCTTTTCAAATGAAGCTGATGTCTCAGTCTCAGACTCCTTCAGAATGCTCAGAAGAATTAATTCCCAAACAAATATTAAGACTGAAAATCAGTATATTTTCTTGTGCTGGAAAACAATACCCTGAAACACACTACTTGTCTGGACAATGACATTCAAAAGTAAAGAAACATAGAGCACAATTAAAAAAAAAAGCATATTCCACTTTTAGCCTCCATGCCCTCTATCTCCTTCCCTGTGCCTGAAGACACAATAAGATGTTTAAGGCAGCAAGAGTTTGGGGTTTTTGTGTGTGTTTTGGTTGTTTCTTTCCCTGTTCATGTTTTTTAGTTTTTCTTTGGGATTGGAGAGATCATTTGGTTAGGACAGAGCACACAGGAATCCACCAGTGAGGTTCATGTGCAGCTGGTGTACTGTAAGTTGCACACCCTGTAAGCTGCCCTTACATGAAGGAGTGCAATTGGAACCACACCAAACTGTTTGAGCACCTTCAATGATTTTCACTTAAAACCACAGGATGGCAGCCCTGAGGAAGATATGGCAATATAGCTTTTCTTTTCACCCCATGGTATGATTTACTGAGGTAAGAACAACTTTTACTCCAAGTGCTTAACCAGCATATTTTTAGACATTTTTAGGGACTCAAAAGGATCATTGAGTCCAACTCCTGGCAGGACACCCCAAGAATCACACCGCATGCCTGAGAGTGTTTCCAAATTCTTCTTCAACTCTGTCAGCCTTGGTGCTGTGACTACTTCCCTGGGGAGCCCTGTTCCAGTGTTCAACCATCCTCTGAGGAAAAAACCTTTTCCTGATATCCAGCCTATACCCCTCCTGACTCAGCTTCGTGGAATTTCCTTCGGTCCTGTCCCTGGTCGCCACAGAGAAAAGATAAGTACCTGCCCGTCCCCTTCTCCTCATGAGGAAATTGTAACTGCACCCTAAGTCTCCTCTTCTCCAGGCTGAACAGATGAAGCACCCTCAGCCACTCCTCATAAGGCTTCCCCTCCAGACCCTTCACCACCCTTGTGGCCTCCTCTAGACACCCTCTAATAGCTCAATATCTTTCTTATATTGCAACACCCAAAACTGCCACAATATTCAAGGTGAGGCCACCCCAGGTCAGAGCAGAGCAGGACAATCCCCTCCCTTGACCGGCTGGTGATGCTTTGCCTGATGCCCTCCAGGACACGACTGGCCCTCCTGGCTGCCAGGGCACTGCTGACTCATAGTCAACTTGCCGTTGAGGCATATGCACAGTTAAAAAAATTGGTTTATTATACGGTATTTCAAATTAGTGGTACAAGTTTCCTCTTACATCAAACCTAAGCTGCATTATAAAATAACTTGGGGAATGTGTTTACCACAAAAAAGCAAAATCTTATGGGTTCTACTTCATTATTGTTACTGTAATGTGGTCTGTCCAGTGGGACAGAGACCCTTTTTCCCTCCAGTGTCATGATAAGCATATCTATACTGTGCTTTCATCAGCTTGATTCAAAACACTTTGACAGTCCTGTTTCATCAGCTATAAAAATAAAATAATCACTGTGGATAAAAAATCAACACTTCATTTCCTGTAAAGAATGGAGTAAAAAGAAAATGAGGACTTATAGAGCTCAACACAGCGGCTCTCTTGATTTAAGGGAAAATTTAGACCTCTTGCTCTGAGCCTCTTGTTTAGGCACAGAGTGAGGCAAAGCATGTATTCTATTTGAACACCAACATCATATCAGGCTCCACTGACATATAATATCAGGAAAATCTCCCTGCAATAGGCTAAAATGTGTCGGAGTTCCTAGTTTAGACGTGGTTGTAGCTATATGTGAGGGTAGCTTCCCAAGGGAGCCCTGGTTGGCAAAATGCAGCTGCTGTGGCTCAGGCAGCTGTTTGCCCTTGAAAGCTTCAGTTGAGGAAGTGGGGCTTTGCACAGAGAGCAAAGCAACCAGTGAGGGCACTGCTAAGTTTAAACCCCTGCATCTGATGAGAACCAGCACCTTCTTCAGAAAACCTATCACCATTCCTACCTAAAATAGATGCAAGAAACAACTGTCTCCTGAATTTTAGCTTTTCATCATGTTCTAGGGAGGAGAAAAACACCCAGCAACACAGTATTTGAAATTTAATGTAGAAGTTTAGATGACAAGCAAAACAGAATTTAAATGGATAGAGGATAAATCCTAAGTTTAGGTACCCATAGTACATAAATTTGTTTATTAACTGAGGCCTCTAGAGTAGGAACCTACTTGTGGCAGATCCCCATCTAGTTATGATGAGTGGACAATACATTTCTGGTGAATCCATTACGGCAAAGCCTCTCTCTATGGACTACAGGTAAAGGTAATGCCTTACCTAGCTGCCCCAGTAAGGAAAGTAACAGTGGGTAAGAAAACTGGTGGATCTGGAACTCCACTGATGTGTATATGGTCAAATAAAATAAAAAATACATATCTTTCTATGATGTAGCAACAAATCAGTTTGTAGTTTTTTCCCCAAAAAGAAAAAAAGTTTGATAAGCCAGAAGTAATAAGTGATGGTTTTATTAGTTTTGCTTTGTTGCAATATTTAAAATTATGAATAAAGAATACATTAAAAGTTTCTAAGTAGGGTGCCTCATATATGCTGTATTCAGAGGAATTATTTTCTCTGTCTGAAAAGACAGTTTTTCATAGTCAAAATCCTTTGTAAATACCAGTGAAACTGTAGAAGGGTGCAAAACCTCATTTAGGCTGTTCAGTGTGTAATATATTTTCATGTTCATCTTACATTTAATGTTTTGAAATTTGTCAAAACATTAACATCAGATTTTTCATTACATTTCTCTATGTCATGTCATAAGCATTTTTAGATTTTATTTTTACTTTTTAATTCCACTTTCACAGAACATTGCAAAATATTAAAATTACTGAAAGGAGGAGAATAACCAGCTCTCTTGCCCTTTACTGTAGTATTTTGGGCAGCAGTGCATATGACTCACAGCTAATAATGTTGAGTACAGCAGCTAATTGTGTGAAATGTTCCATTTCTTGGAATAGGGACATTACATTTATTGTCATCTGCTCTATTGGGTCTTGAAGTGAGGCTATTCTCTTTTTAAGGGAACTATATCTGTATATTAATTTATTACATCTTGTATGAGAGTACTCTAGATTTACACATTGATTTACATTCCTCAAAAGCTTTATGCGTGAACGTTTGCCTCTTTTCTGATAAAAGTTAAAATTTTGCTGTTTCATAGAAGTAACTAATTTCAATAGAATATACATGTTGACTTCTTTATTTTTAATACAGGACTCAGCATTTCAAGGTCAACACAAGGGAAGTTATTTCTTATGTAAAATCATAACTGATTATTTTTATTGCATTAGAGAAGGTATTAAAATGTTCGGAAGATGGAAAATCAAGGAATGGTTTGGGGGTGGTGGTATTTTAGTTTTGTTTGTTTTTCATGTTTGTTTTTTTTTCATGAGACAAAAAATAAGTGAAATGTGAAATTAGAGATGCCTAGAGAAAAATACATTTTAAAACTTAAATCTTAAATGAATAGTTCACACTGAGAAATTAAATTGTAACTTAGTCTATTAAATATTTTCTCAATATATCTCTTATAGGAGGAAAGGAAGAAAAGAGACAGAATAAGGAAGCTTGAATTTCAGATGTCTCTTCTGAAGAATATTTTTCATGGCATAAAAGGAATTGTTCAAATGTTTATGATTTCTGACAATTTAGTCTTAATTATAAATAACAACTTGAATTAGATACACTATCAATACATCATGAATCCAAGCTGCACAGTCTGTTTTATAACCTGATTTGGCAGATTCTGTCAAGCATAGTGTTTCCCACCATGAGTCAGTGGACTGCTAATGGGAGCTTGTAAATACTTATTTGCTGGTCCTAGTAATACTTGCTTAAAAATCAGAGTTTTTTTAGTTAAATTGGCCAATTGGCTCTGGAATAGATCTTCTTGCTATAGTTTCATTAAAATATGCTTAACTTAAATATGGTGTCCAGCCAGCTGGCATCTAATTCCTTAGGGTCTTCTGCTAGGCATGCTTGAAGTAGTGGGAGGGTAGAGACTGCTTTTGATGCAAATAGTCTGCAAGTTGCAGAAAAACACTTCTGTCTGGAGAAATACAACTGCTTGCTGTCATAATATGGAGAAAGGAATTGGCTGGGGATGAGTCATTTCAGTGTGGCTGATTGCCATGATGTCTGGTACTAACCAAGTATTGCTAATTATCTGCATATAATTCATATGTCTGTGAGTTTATGTTAAGTATGTTTTTAATGTGCAGATTGATACCTACTGTGAAGTTCAGCATTTCTCAATGAAGAATACTACACCTTTCCATTCAAGAGAAAAGAAAAATCTAATAACATCATCAAGGGAGAAATTTCACCCTAACAAAGCAATACCTGTGGAATTGAAAACCTCTTATTCCCATTTAGAAGAGAATACGATGGTTCTGGAATGAAAGACCTGGATGGGCCCCTGACAGGTGCTGAAAGGAAGACCGACCTTAAGAGAAAATAGATTTCTCAGAGGAGAAGGAAGAATAGGAGTGTGTGAATCCTCATTCCTTGACTACCACCTCCTCAGGAAGGAGACTAATAAGGAGAGGTGAAGTATTAACTTTAGTTTACAATCTCCAGGTTTATCTAAACATACTTTTCTCATCTATGAATTTTAAAAACAATTGTAACTGGATTGTTCTGGATATATAAATAAAGGTTTGCATTTATCCTTATCCATGTTAAGTAAAATTTTAAAACAACTGACTAACAGGAATCTCTTAAATGTATAAACTGAAGTCTTGTAACTACTCAACAACTATTATCTCAACAATGAGAATAGCTTGGACAATGATAATAGTTAAATAAATATTTGTGCTGCTATTGATAGTGTGGTGCTGAAAGACACCATTTTCTGTTTGTGCAGAGTTGGCACAAGTGGCAAAAGTTGGCAGAGTGGTCATTTTATTAAAACAAGTGTAAGCCAAACGGTACTTAAAAGTCAAGGACTCAGCTGGATTGTGAGGTTGGAAATTCACCGGCGTTGTGCTGAGATCACCCAATGCATTGCTCACTACCTTACCTGGCATCAGCTATCTCTTCAAAAATCCGGATTACTTTTATTACTAGAAAACAAGTGGGGAACTCAAATGAAAAGAATTTTGTTTTCTATTTAAAGTATACTTTAAATTCTTCTATCAGAGTGTTTATCTTATTGAGAACCCCCCTTTATTTAAAGATAAAATAGCCCAGTAGTACTTTCCCAACTTACATTATAAATTTCTTACATCTGTTTACAAGTGTAGTCTGTGAGACAAAGAGAGAGGTGTTGCCTGAGAATCCTCCTCCCCTCTCCAGAGAGTAGAACAGAACTGAATTTGGAAAAATTGTTAAGCACCTTATACTTTGAATAGAAGGGAAAAGTGTTGATAAGAGACTTGCAAAAATTAAAATTTCCTCAAAAATATATATTGGAAAGACTGTAGAGAGATTACTTCTATACCACTAAAGACAATACCTCTATTTTCAGGTGAATAGAAGGATATTCCCCCTCTTCCATATGTATTCAGAATGAAAAACCAAGAATGAGTTACGTATGTAAACACACTAACATGAGTGGATCAAAATGTTAACTCTCTGCCATTGATTTCTTAGGATAACAAGAGCTCAAGGCATATTGTCAGACAGAAAACAGAATATTAAAAATAGTATTTCTCTCATGCCTTGACTGTTTTAATGTTAAAAAAAGCAAAAAGAAAAAGCTAACACCACTGTTGATGTGCTGTATCTGCGGGGCAGTAACCATGACAACTCAGCTAGCTTTTCTTTTAATTTATAAAGCAAATATAAGCATTTATAGCAATATTCGTAAAATGTGTTTATACAATGTTGATAACATTCATGGTTTTTAAAATAAACCTTTGTCTGTGTCCCATATTTCCTCATTTTTTATGCATTCACATTCTTCACAGTTGTCAGGACTTTTTAAATTTTATTCTTGTCATTTTGATATTTTGCCAGAATTAAGCTGAGTTGTTTTGATTTTCTTTCAGTATTTTTTATTGCATTGCTTTGGTTTTCTATTTTTTCCACTGTATTTTTTTTTCTAATTCCTCATGTATCTATATTTTTCTTAAATGTTAATAGTTTTCATTTAAACCAGATCTAAGAGTTTATTGATTTATTGTATTTGGTTGTGCGAGTTGTCCTGCCAGCTTTGTGGAGCATTTCAGAACAGAAGCTTCCTGATGAGTTAGGATCCAAAATAATTTAGCCTTAAGCTCTTGGCAGCACCTCTGTTTCTTCACAGCAGTGCTGTACAATGTAGGGCTAGAAAGTCAGCATTCCTAATAGGTATAATTTTGAATATCTGCCCAAACTGAAGAAAATTAAATAGAAAAATGTGTGTCTTAGGATTCCAGAAATTCTGCATTGTTTTTACACTAACTGAACTTCTTTTATCACAGTTACGTTAAAGGGCAAATTCTGTTCAATTTATAAATATAACCACTTCCATCTTTCATTTGCTTGCAGGAGTGAAACAAGCATGCTTTGAGTACTTGAATTTTATGAAACTGATGCTGAACTGTCTGGCAACCAACCTTTATATTAATACAGGTAAAGATAAACTAACTAACTGTGTTTCTGGTGAGAAAAAATGCCCAAAAACCTGCCTCTGTCCTTGGTTACCCTGAGATATCTGAGGGAATGATTGAGCTGGGCTTAAACAGGGTGATAGATTTCCCCTAGTTTCAAAAAAAACAACTTGGTGACACTGCCCTAGCTCAATGGTTTTGCTTATATTTCCTTTTCCTTTGTAAGGAAGAAGATTGAAAGGTTTGAATCTAAACTTTCAGCTCTTTCTTTTTATTCCCTTTTTACTTTGTTTCTCCTTCAAGTGGTCTGGTCTCACCATCTTGTCTACATCTCAGAATAATAATTTTGCATTTCAAAAAGATAAGAACTACACAAGAATCAACTCATTTAACTGATGTGAAATATGTCTGAAAGATATTCTGCCATAATGTGTTTAAAACTTGATAACTCGGTTTTCCAACTGATGGTTTTTTCAGTGGCTGTTTATTTGAAAATCATCAGAAACATAAGAGTGGTCCTTTGTTTAGGGGGTCTGGTGGAATGAAATATAAACTTTGAGAAGAAAGTAGGCTATTAATAGAAGTGATTTCTCTCTGTATCTGATCAGGAGAGTAAAAGTTAAAAAGTACCATTCCAATATATATTCAGTTTACAACCTTTCAAACAACCCGTGATAGCTGCTTAGGTGAAAGAAAAAAATGCAAGCTGCCTGCTAAAGAGAGCTAAACCATAGCAGTAATAAATATCTTTATTAACTACTCACTTTATTCCTCTGATGTTGAGATTAATATACCCCTTTAGGTTCTCCCTTGTAAACAGAGGAAAAACTTCACTGCAGCCCATTGTAAAATGGCTTTCATGCAGGCAGCAACAATAAATGTAGGCGTATTTTTCTTTCTCCACTCCATCATTTTGGGTGAGATGGAAGAATAAACAATTAGCTGAGACAGTTTTAGTTTAAAAAGGGCCAGAGGAGAGAGAATTCCTAAAAATCTTTCCTCTGTCTCATATCCTACCTCCTGTGAATCTGGGTAACAATCCACTTACAGTGGTGTGATATTTTTCAATGGAACATACTCAACAACTTTGAACATTTCCTACTAGTACCACTGCTTTATAAGAGAGGGTTTTTTTTTCTGATCAAATATTCTAACCCTGTTTTCATTTTTATGGAAATATTCCTGGTACACAAACCGTTTGAAGGTGACATACTGAAAAGTGATTTTTAATGTAGGTGGTAGAAAATATTTTATTTTGACTATAGGGGAAAGAAATTCAGCTATTCATGTTTTACACAGTGTTACTATAACCTCATCAGTACAAAGCAGACAGAAGTAGTTAATCATTAAGTTTTCTTGGAAGTTTTTAGATTTCAGCTTTTGAGGAGTGAAAACTATCACGTTTACATGATTTACACAGAATAAAAGACATATCTTTATGCAGTTTACTGTGCACAGTTACTTGACTGCATGTGAGGATGCATTAATTTTTTTGCGTTGCAGTGTTATCATATCTCTTACAGCTTTAGATCACTCCAGATAGCAGTAATGTGATTCTTGCTTTTCCTATAACTGGTGTACATTATTTCTTTTAATCTTGAGTTTAAGTGCCGTGGAAATCTATTTACTCTTTTGTCCAGGCCTCAGTTCACTCTTTAGGATTACTATCCTGTTATTTGAAAGCTATTTAAAAAATTAAAATGACAACTAATGAATAGGGGTTTGGTTTGGATAGTCAGCCTGCAGCAGGTAATTTTGTTCTCTGTTGCAGTTTTGCACAGCACAAGCATGGAAAGGAATAAAGGCTAACATGCCTCAAAAGCAATCAAATACTTTGCCATACTTATCTGTCAACTCCTTAATCAACTCTACCAGGAAAAGCAGTGAAAAATTAAGGCAAAACAAATGAATGTTCTTTTCTCAGGAGAGATTTGAAATTAATTGGAAGGTTGCTCAGGTAGAGATTCAGGTGGTTGTAGGTAGAAGAGATGGAAGAAGAAAAGCTCTATTACCAAAGGTAACAGAGAATGGAAAATAGTTTCTGCAAGAGTGCAGAGAATGGAAAAAGAATAATAAAGTGCATGTAGGGGTGGTATAAATTTAAATCCTAAATTAGTCTCCTAGTAGAAGCCTAGGCTAATTTGTTTAGGTTCCTTCTACAACCAATGGATAGAAATAGGTGCTCCAGAGAGTAATTTGTTCCATTTGCCTTTGACACCTCAATAGTTGGGATAAATAGAAAGGGACAAATTCCTTTTTAAAGTGTCTGCTTTTGTTCTGTTGTTGGCAGAGGGAGTCTAGAGAGCTATGGTAAGGTAAAATAGCTTTTACTAGGATTTGAGAGATGTTTGTGAGGTTTAGCATTTTAAACTGAACATTCAAACACATGAGAGTTCTTTTTTATAGAATTCTTTGAAGGTGTGAGCATGCTAATGTTATATATTCAATAGATGTGTTCCTATTAATTCCAATATAAAGTTGAAAATAACAAATTTAAGCCAACTGGCTGAGATAGAAAGCAGACAGGATTCCGTTTAGAAGTTGCTGCACTTTTATTATAGTTTACAAGATTTAAAGCTGTTCTTGATCTACATTGTGAATATAAAAAAGTACTATTCTTTTCTGATTTATGAGTTTTGATTCTGTAATCTGATCCTAGGTCTACTGAAACCACTGGAAAAAACATTATTTCTTCAAAGAATGAATCTTATGCAGGGCTGCATGTTCTGCTACGATAAAAACCATTAAGTCCTAATATGAGCTTGTTTTTGTAGGGGGACTAGTGCTGTCATCTCTGCTAGAAGAACAACAGTCAAACTGCTTACTGACCTCCAAGTATAAGTGCTTCTTATATAAGAGGAAGTGAAAAGTGGCTTTTTCACAACTTACAGTATTTGCTCTACATCATGACCAACCGGGGAAGTCAACAGAGAAAGCTGAGAAATAAATTTATCTATATTTTAAGAAAAGGAGTACCTGAGTGACTGCAGTTGTCAGTTCAGTATTTTTAATTAATTAATTACCATTAATTAATTTTCTTGAGTTTCTATACATATTCATACATGTTTGTGCACATACCATTATGGGGGGTTGTAATTTGCTTTTTTTTTATAAAAAAGTTCCTGTTACCAAAAAATCCGGACTTAATTTATGTTTACCTTTCCTTAAGTAACATGATGATAGTATTAAGTCTGTCTAAGCAGGATTAGAACTTTTTGCAGCATACAAGTAGTTCCTTAGCTATTAATAACAAATGTGAAAAAATTGAATGGAAAAACAGGTATTTCTTCCAAAAGGGAGTGAAGTCACTATAACTAATATCAGCTACAGATAGACTCTGGTGTTAAAAATTTTTATAGCATAGAAATACATCATAGAGAATATGCTGTTACTTTTCAGGGAGTTTGTACTCCTGTTGCTGCAGCATTTAGTTTTGGAAAACTTTTTGCACGGTGATACTTAAAAATCTGTGCAATTTTTCTGTATGGCAAATTGCCATACAGGCTAGCATTGCTCTCTTCCTAGTTTACAATTACTAGCTTCTAGTATCAGGAAATTTTGTCCCTAACAAATTGCAATTATTCAATGAACAGTCAAGTTGGATTAATGTTTTCTTTGTGCAATCAATATCTCAGAAAAAGCAGAATATATCTTTCCCTTTAAAGTCCTTGAAAATATAACCAATCACAAGGTTATTCTCTTTTAAGGTAAATTTTTAAGTAAGGTATTTAGGACTAAGAAATTCTCACAGATTTCTCGAGTGATATTTCTTTTCTACAGAATATACTCAGTTCTGTGGAAATACTTCTCTGTCAGCTGCCTTTATTATTGCTGAGATTTTGTGAACAGTGCATTGAGAAAAGACTCATCTTTTCCAAAGTTCTTCAAAGTCTTCCAGTAAGCAGATTAAAGTGTTAACAAGCATCTTGTTGAGAACAGTTCTGTACAACTGGGAAGACTGCTAATTTAGGTTAAAAAATCACTGAGCCCACAGGAAAGACTCAAGTGGAATAAATGATTCTTTATGATCTAACACAAATACAGGGGATTAAGACATTTTTCTGGGCATAAAAAGACCATCAAACTATGTAAAATGTTTTCTGAGTCCTGCAGCAATGTCATGGACCATTAAGAAATCTATGGTAAAACAACTGTTGGCCTGCTGAATGTAGTGTTTCATCTTCCCTTCCCCTTTCCTTTCCTTTCCCCTTTCCCCTCCCCTTCCCCTTCCCTTTCCCCTTCTGCTTCCCTTTCCCCTTTCCCTTTCCCTTTCCCTTCCCTTTCTCCTTCCCTTCCCCTTCCCCTTTCCTTTCCTCTTCCCCTTCCCTTTCCCCTCTATATTCTATTAAATATCTAGTAAAATTCTACTAAATACATAGACTATCTTCTGCTATTGAAAATAATTACAGTTTCAGTTCCACCCCTGTGTGGGTTTCATGAATTGTCATTGTTTCAGAACTATTGCTGAGCTATTATTATGCCTAATCTCACAAAAAAAAGAATGCAAAGACATACAGACTTCTAGGTAAAACCTCCTGTGTTAGTCATTAAAATGTAAAAAGATTAAATGCTGCAGGGAGCTGATTTAGCTCCTTTTTTTTTTTTTTTTTCAATGGAATAATTCAAGTTAGCATTCAAATTTGCTGTTTCCCCTTAGTGAATAATACTGATGGATGAGGTATCCAGTCAATTATTGATAGAATTCTTCACTAAATTTTTCAGTGTGTGTAAAAATGAGAGGAACCTGTGTTTCCATGTAATCCAACAAAAAAATAGGGCAAGAAGAATGGATTTTTTGAGAGATCAAGAGAAAGAAAAATCTACTCATACATTGAACTAGGTAACGATCATTACATTCTGAAATCCTGTTCTGTGTGAAGTAAATTGAAATCAGACTGATCTTTAACTTAAAATTAGGACAAGATTTGGTGACATTAAATTAAGTAAATATCCAACTATATAATCTGTTTTAACTACTACACAATAATAAGGCAATAAGAAGATCTACAGTCTCAAAGGATCATAGAATCATGGAGTCATAGAATGGTTTGAGTTGGAAGATCATCTAGTTGCAATCTCCCTCCAGAGCCCCACCCAACCTGGCCTTGAACACTGGAACACAGGGATGGAGCATCTATAACTTCTCTGGGCAACCTGTTGCAGTGCCTCACCACCCCCACAGTAAAGGATTTCTTCCTAATATCCAGTCTAACCCTGCCCTCTTTCAGTTTAAAGCCATTCACCCTTCTCTTATCCCTTGCTCTTGTGAAAAGTCCCCTTCCATCTCTCTTGTAGGCCCACTTTGGGTACTGAAAGGTGCTATAAAGACTCCCCAGAGCCTTCTCTTCTCCAGCCTCAACAACCCAAATTCTGTTAGCCTGTCTTCACAGGAGAGCCGCCCCAGCCCTCTGACCACTGAAGGAGATCATGAAGTTCATGACAGTAAGTAGCAGTTTCTATATATGTCTGGAATTTATTATTAATATAAAAAAGTACAAAACAATTACTGTATTTTTTTGTGTTTACGCTTTCCTTAATATAGTCGATACTTTGAAGTAAATCTTCTCTTTGTCCAGAGACAGAAGAGGAATCAGGAAGAAGAGTGCTAATGGAAAAGAGAAAACAAAGTAATGGGTGAGAGCTGGAAACATGTGAAGTATTTGCCTTATACACACAATTGTGTTGCCCTCAGTTTGGTCAAATCATATGTGTTTTGCAGAAATCAACCTTTTAGATGAGAAAGTGCCATCTACTTCCCAAAGTATGAGCTTATTTGAATAGTTAATAACTTTGGTGGGTCAACAGTTATTTTTTAGCAAAGGAGTACAAAATATGAGCATTCTAATAAACTGTGACTTGTTAAAACATGTCTGTGTTTCAAATCATGTTTGTGTAAAGCATTGCTTGTTTCTGCAGAGAAGGTGTATATGTGTGTATATTTACATTAAAGTTACCAGCCTTTTTCATTTGTCAGTAGAGAGGATTATCAGTACATTTTATTTTATTTACCCTATCACTACTAACAGAGTTCCACAACAGATGGAGACACGATCTCACACAAATGGCTTTTTTACTGGGCAGAACTATCAGGCTTTTCAGTAGATTGATGCTTTAGGTGTATTGAAAGAGGCATTTTAAAAAGTCGCTTAAGATATCCTTTTCTCTGCAAGTCTTCTGCACAGAATAAATTAGTGTTTTACCCCAAAGAAAGAAGAAGGGATAGTATGCATAAAGGAATCTACTGAGACAAAAAGATTTGCAGATAAAAGTGAAAGATGTTCTTCTTCAGTATAATATTTGGAGTCCTCTACAGCTCTGAAGATAAGATTTAGATATGAATAGGGATCTCCTAGACCCTATTAGGAAAAAATTACTCCTCAGAAAAGTATTTTTGTCCAGAAATTTAAGTTCCTAGTTGTGGAATAAGTCTTCTTCTAGTAACATTAGGGTTCTTTTATTTTTTCCAGCAAATGATTGCCTGGTGGTAATGCTTTTAAACTTGTTTTTAGTAGGGATATTACAAAACAGTTCAGTAAAAGAAAATAATTTAGAACATATCACAAGTTAATTCCATTTCTGTTAAATATGAAGGTAATTTTATTTAATAAATGACTGCTTTAGTGTTAGGAGATAAGCTGAAACACTAGAGGAACTAAAGCAAAATATTGTCTAAAAAACCCAAAGAATTCACTGCATCTCTTCAGATCAGAGTTAGTGCCTGCAGTCAAGTTTTCTTAAATTTTAATGACCGAGTCACAAAATTTATATTTTCTTCTTATGGTGTATTGTTCTACAATTTCACAGTGAGCTCCAGGAAACATTCTATGACATCAGATGAGCTTAATGAAACATAGAGTTTTATATTAAATGTCAACTACTGATGGTTTTGCCACTTCTTGCAGTTCACTGCAAGAGATACTACGAGGGCGTAACTGTTATGCTCAAGCACATAAGAGATCTTGCTTTGAGGCTCATCTGGCCAAGGTCAGAAAAAAAATGCTCCATTAAGTCTGGCTTCTTTATTTTAGAGTGAAACTTTGCACATTTAAACATTTCTCCCATCTTTGCTTTTATTCATCAAAAAATTAAAAGTCCATGTGGGCTTGAATTTTTAAAATAAAGAGGCTGAACTCCCCATGAAGTAATTCATATGCTCACGGCTTAGTACATGTGTTCAATTAATGTCTGCCTTTAATATGTGGACGATCTGATACGTGGATATCTGTCTTAAAGTGCATTTCCTAGTGCAATATTTCCTTTTTTTTTTTTGTTTTACATTTTAATTGCCAGTAATTTACAATTATTTTCTGGAAATACCAGAGAAAGCTTCACAAGCAGTGAGGAAGATTTAATAAGGCGAATTGTACTTTGCTATGACTGTATCCTTCACAACTGCTGGCACAGATAAGACTGAAGTACTGTATGTTTTACAGACACTTTTTTTTTCCTTAACTTCATACTGAACAATTTATAAGTAGTCTTCCTTTCTTCCTTGCACCTTATTACTCCACACCTACCCACACAGCCTTGCTAAGTAGCGTGTAAAGGACAAGGCAGCCAGCAAAAATTGCAAGACCTTTGAACGCTTTCCTCATCTCTGCTAAGAGTACATACCTTGTCTGTATTTTAGCTTGATGTCATGGACCTAAAAACATACACACACTCGTCCTCCAGGGGCACTGTCCTCTCCATGGGCCCAAGGACACAGGCTGAAAGGTCCCCTCAGTCTGGAGACCAAGACATTGGAGTAGTAACAGGCTCAGTAAGCACAGAGTTTAAATAGAGTACACTGACACTGTTACTGTGTCACCACACTGAGGATGGGATAGACAGCAGCAGTGACTACAAATACACTTGATGTGTTTATTTCTTCAGCTGTGCCAGCAAGGCTCACATTTTTAAACATTCAGACAAATGCTCCTAAAAATTCCTAGAAGCACTCTGGATGGTTAGATACTCATAAAAACACACGCCAAATAAGATTTCCAAAGCCTAAACTGTCATGGAATGTTTGAAACCTAATGTGCCTGGGGACTTTTTAAAATATTAGAATGTGCATCACAGGGATGTCCCATCCAGGTATTTTTGAAAATCCATATTTAAATAAATTCCAAGGAACCATGTTAAAATTCCTAGCTTAGCAGTTACTTGAGCATGGGTAGATGCAACCACTAATCTTCAGAACATTTTCCATTACTGTTCAGGAGGGTTATGAATTATGCAGAGACAGAAGCGCAGACCAGTGCCATTCCAGGACATTATGTAAAAGATTTTTGAAGGCAGAACCAAAGGCCTGTGACAGTCACAGGAAAAAAATCAATGAATATTCCAGAGTAAGGAAAAAACCTCAGAGGATAAATCTAGAACAAGTACAGTCATCAGTGTTTTCTTTTGTAACATTATGAGACTGTGAAAATAAGATAAAAAAGGTAATATTTTCCACTATCCAATTCAGATTTATCATGTGTTTATTTCAAAGATAATTTTCACCCCAAAACACACACCTTTGCTTTTCAGAATTCATATGATAGGGAAATGGAATGTGTAGCTGAAGGAAAACTCTGGCAATAAGCTCTTTAGCAAACATGAGGTGTCCAGAAATCCTGCAAATGGTATGCAGTGCAGGAGATCTGGACAGCCAGCTGGCATCACCAGTGCACCTTTTATATAGAATTGCATTTCCCGCAAAAATCTCTTTGGTGATTTATGTATTCACCTTTTAAATACCCTAAACGGTTTGGGAAATGAACCATGTGACTAGCAGGAACAGAAATCCCTTTAAAATATTTGAAAAGAGAAAAGGGGAGGCCCAGAAGGTGAAGAAAAAGGCAGATTTCCATGCTTCACTGCCTCACACCTGGCTATGAGAGGAATCAAACACATGAGCCATTGAAAAAAAAAAAAAAAAAAGATACAACTGGGACTTCCAAATCTCTGGTAAGTCTGTAGTGATTAGGGAAAAATATCTTGTTGTTAAAAGAAAGAACCAATTCCCAAAAAACATAAAAGTTAACCCCCTAATTTTCTCTTAACTTCTTCCATTTCTCTATAACCATTATTTGTGTCTTGTAAGTTAAGGTGTTTAAACTTTATCATGTCTACCTACTGTTGGATAACCATTATTTAAAAAAAATTATGTAACGCATAAGCTATTTTTCTCCTTACTTAGTGATGATTGTACTAGATTTTTGTTCCTTCAGGCTACTCTGACAATATACTGTCACTTACTTACAGATTTATGTTAAGTTTCGTAGTTTTGCTTGCCTTTCTCTCCATTCATATAGTACCCAATTAATTCCCATTCTCATTCTCATGTAACTTTCTTGGTTACTTTTCGTATTTTTTCTTTTTTTTTCAGTCTCTCCTGGTCCACAGGTTTTTCTGTCTTCCTTCAAGCCTTCTGTCATCTCTTTCTTTTCAACATATTTTCTATGTTTTTATTAGGACAGATCTATAAGGGGTTTGGGGTTTTTTTTGTAGTCAAGGAGAAATTCTTCCCAAAGACTGTTTATATTAAACAATTCCTGAAGGGGCAGCTCCGATTAAGTAAAGAACGGCATATTAAAAGAACATTAGAAGGACACTGTGACAAGTTGAAATGCAACATTCCAATTTCCTAAATTTTTATTTTGCTTCAAAGATGTTCCATATGAAAGAAGACTTAAACAAGTGCAAGTGTGAATGTAAGTGACTTCAGTCAGGGCGTGGAAAATGTTTTTTCTTTTAAATATTAACCAAAATCTTAATCATAATTGTGACTACATAGATATACTTGAAATTATTATATAATTAACAAACGTAGAGGGTGCATATTTTAAAAGAAAATGTTATAAAGATTCAGAGTAACAGCTTAACAGTCAAGTTTTTTTCCTAAAATGTTAACAGTTGGCTTTTGCCAAGAAACATATTTTGCTTTTTGTTCAGTTAAATAATATATTTTAAAATATGTACTATCTGTTTTTCAGACTAAAAAGTACCCGATAGTGCTGGCTCTAGCTGTGTGATTGACTCTCAAAGGAGGTAGTGTTTGTTTAGTTAATACTTGACACCTTAACAAAGACTGATTTTACTTGGAAATGAAATCTGCACCCACAAGAAGGTATACTGTCTTCCTCTGTACTTTCCCACTCTGCTGGGTAAAAGCTCAAATAGAAAAATCACGGTAAAGTATTAGCAAATGTGCGCTATGGCAATTCATAAAGAAACAAAAATAAAACTCCTCAGCCTGAAATATAGTTGCTGCATGTCTGAGCTTGGAAATACTAGTGCAAAGACTTTAGTTAGTGAATCTGGGAGAAAGAAATCCTTCCAGAATTTGAAGACACGTAAACAGGCTCTGAAAAAAACATAATCATTACCAACAGAACCTTCAACCAGTGATGCTGGAAACGAGAAAGCTTATGCATCTCCTCCACTGGTTTATTTGAAGAGCTTCTTTGTAAGATGAGGTTCGTACTGAGATGGCAGATGTTCCAGCATTCTGTGTAGTAGATTGGGAAAGCTGTAATGAGGATTGCCTACAGGAAAGCAGCATCACTGAACAGCTCTGAAAGAGGTCTGTTCATCCCAAATACCATTGGCCCCCTTAACTTGGAGTCTGCTCCAAGAGCTCCATATCTACCTTTTAGATATGGAACTTGAGAAGCTGGAAGCAGTCTTTAAGGTAACTACTCGTGTAACTCTTATCCTCGTTACCTGGGACCTCTGTACACAACGGGGAATGACACCTTGAAACAAAAATCACTTAGAACAATATACAAGGGAAGAGTGGGGCATAGACCCAATGCAACATGCAAAGGTGACACAAATGCTGGTTCAACTTACAATTACTTACTATTGGGGAATTATTTGAGTAGTGGGATGAAATCTGAAATGTTAGACCATGCATTGTTTACTTTTGGTTATGAATATAGAATCAGATTAAAATAAGTTTAATATTTTGCCTTTAACAAGTTCATTTGAAGATATTATCATAACAGTCATCCTGTGGTATGTAAGTATTTCTGCATTCCTATAGCAGAATAATTATTTCCACCATTGCCACAGGCCTTCCTCTAGGCATTCAGTTCCTCCATTAGTTCCACAGGCATATAGATATTTCTGTCCCTTGAAAAGCATTGCAATATATTTGATTCAATTGAATTGAATTATGCTTATTTCCCTAACTCCTCTTTTGTATTCTAATCTATTTTTATTCCAAACAAACATGTCTACCAAAATTATGTCATTGTACTATTGCAAGTTATTTGAGTAGTTGTCAGTAGTTTTGTGAGCCTGAGATAAGGGACACAAAAGAAGGCTGGACACAGCGTGCACCAGAAAGGCCTAGCCCGTAGGAAATGGATGTAAGCCAACAGAGGCCATCTGGCTTCAGGATCAGGACTGATCCCTGACCTTTCTTTTTTTAACTGTACAAACATAACAATGCATAGCTCTAATTTCTGTGATAGATCAGTACCTGCGCAAGGACAAGTTTTCTGTATTAATCTCTATTATCATTATTTCACAGAATCTTTAGGGTTGGAAGGGACCTCTGGAGATCATCCAGCCCACCCCTCCCTGCTAAGGCAAGGTCATCTGGAGCGTGTGACACAGGACTGTGTCCAGGTGGGTTTTGAATGTCTCCTGAGAGAGAGATTCCACCACCTCCCTGGGCAACCTGTTCCAGTGCTCTGCCACCCTCGATGTAAAGAAGTTCTTCCTCATGTTACGGTGAATCATATTGAGTTTTAGTTTATGACCATTACTCCTTGTCACTGGGCACCACAGAAAAGAGTCTGGCACCAACCCCTTGGGACCTGCCTTTGAGGTATTTACATGCATTGATGAGATCCCTTCTCAGTCTTCTCCAGACTAAGCAGGCCCAGCACCTGCAGTCTCTCCTCATGAAAGATTTTGTTTTTTTTTTTTTTTTTTATCATCTCTTGTACTTAAAAAAATAAAAGTTTTGGATAATCTGAAAAAAAAATGCATCCATCTGGCGCTTTATTACATTCTTCTTTATTTTGTTTGAAAAATGGAAAAGTTATAGAAACATACTAAGAAAAAATTATATACTTAATGAGATACTAAAATCTTTTTTGGTCTATTTCATTTGTTCACTTATGAAATTCTCAAAATATAATAACAGGGATTAAGGATAAATCAGAAGATTTTTTTATGTGTTTGTAAAAGGTGGAGACTCTCAACCCACTTTGATCAAAATTTCATTTTGGAAATGAAAAGGTCCTTTAACTACAGTAAATACTATGGTATTAAAGCTGCTCGCTTTTTATTAAAACATTTTTAAGGGAGATTATTCAGCCTCTGATTTTCCAAGTTCATCCACAATTTACCCTCCTCTCCAATTTTCTATAATAAACTAGTCCCTGAAAAAAAAGTAACCCAACTTTTATTACAGTAGTTAGCAGCAGTCACAGCAGGTTGCATGCTGGCAAATGTGTGAGGGTGAGTAGCATAATTTGTACATTGAGAGGATGAAACAAAGCAATTTCCTGCATGTGTAGTTTGCAGCATCTCCTTGAAAGCTTTTAAGCAAATATCATGTTGCAAAAACTGTCTAAGAACACACTTCCAACCAAACATCTATCAACTGAAGATGTAAATTTAGGTGCATTTCTATGGCTTTTATTTTACAGCTTGTTCCCCAGCTGAGACAAGTGCTCATCTAGAAACTAGACCTTTTAATTTGCTGGGAACATGGAAAGAGAGTCCAAGAATTTGGCCCATTATTTTTAGTTTCTCAGGAGTGTGTATATTATATTTCAAAGGTTGCATCTCACTCAACTCTCTGCATCCAAACATCAGATATAAACCTTAACTGAGATATCTGTGAACTCCCTAGAGTCAAAGGTATGAGACTGGTTATGTTCAGCCAATAATCACACACACACTGACAGGGAATCCTAACTCTCCTGGCCACCTGGTGTCTGATCCATGCCCTAGGGATGGTATGAGAATGCAGAACTGTTTGAAAGAACAGGGGTCTCTAAAATAGATCAAAATTGAACCACAGCTCTAATGAACTGCTCTCTGACAACCTGGGTTTTTCTTCAGAGGAAACAAGTAGGTTTGTTTCAGCAGAGACTCTGTGAGTGACCAAAGGTGCAAGTATTTTCTAAGTTCCAATAGACACCATAATTAAACCAAAGTTTTGTTTGAGATGTAGGAGCACACATGTACATGTGCCTTTCCCTTTAGCAGCACTAGACGGTTATGTCACATTACATGTGTGTTTAAGGTTATTAAAGTACTGTGAAATAAGCTTCACTCTAATACTGTGACAATATTCCTATGAAAGATTAAAAGAAAAATAGGAGGATGGAATGTTCTATTGGCAATTGCTGTAAAATGCATAAATTAAATCTAAAATTTTCTTTTATTTAGCTCTAAAAATAAAATGTAAATAGCATAGGATAGAATCAAAATACAATTTCTTGACACAGGATGGAACATATAAAATGTCAATACAAGTATAATTCATATTATTGCAGTGTACAACTCTATTCACTTCAGAGCTTTTGCTATTGAATAATTTTCATATCCAAAATGTCACACTGTCCTTATTGTTATTGGTCTCTACTTTGTCTATGCAGAGGCTGTTAGTTCAGTCCAAGACAGCAAATATTGTACATAACTTCTCTGGAGACTCTGCCTCTGTTCAAGAGCCAACTGAACTTCAATGCTCAGCCTGTGATTTCTGGACAGCTAGTTCATTAAAATACATGTTCAATTATACAACACTTAAAATACCATTTGAGTAGAAGAATTCTGGAAACTTATCAGTAGACTACTGTTTTACCTGACCATACACTGACAGTCAAAAGCTCCATCCAAACCTTATTGTTTATTTTCTTAGTGGAGGGGATTGGAGGTGATTCACATTTTCCACTAAAACAATTTAATGATATAGTCAGAGACCTATTATTTTCTGACAGCATATAATTAACATTTCACTGAAAAACATATTTCATATTGTCTACTGCAGCTCATTCATTTTTTTCCTATGTCCATTTTGTATTGTAATTCCCAGTGTGAAATCTACAGGCTCTACTTTACCTGAATTTATAACTATTGAACATCGCATTAGATACAGTCATTTTTTTCCACACTTTTGGTATTGACAAAATGCTGCATTTTATTAACTAAAACATTAAAATATAATTTACTTTCTGTTGTTTTTCTGGCTATGTAAAAGTAGGTTGCTGATTGGTATGAGAATGAAATGGGAAAACATTAAGCAGTCCATTAACTTTGATTTATTAATAAGCATTCATTGAGGACACTTTCATTCATACAGAATTGGAATGGTTAGTTTCTATGAGATTAAAAGGCTTTTAAGAAGAAGATTTAAATATCATAGGAATCATTTGGACAGACCCACTTGACTTTATAGGTTTTTAAGGTAACAATGCCATTTTAACAATGTTCTCTATTTTTTATAATTGGAGCCTCTGATTATTTAGAAAGAGATTTTGTAATTTTGATGTGCTGTTCCTGATGGACTCCTGCATTCGTTTTTCCTGTAGAATACAATGTGACATGTATTTAAGTTAACCTGATTTTACATTCTTCCAACTGCTTTGTTCCTCTGGGCTCTGGGGGGGGAGGGGGTGCTGTGGGTAGTCTGTACTAACATGCATGAGCAGTCTTATGCTATATAATTTAAGTTGCCATCTGTTTAAAGAAAAACTTTTATGCATGTATTTTTTCAGTTTTTTTTTTTTTTCTAAAAGAGAATAATGCTTCACAATGCATTGAATTTAAAAGAAAGAGACAGACAATACTAGAATTGCAGATGTGTTGAAATTCATTACTTATTTAGCAAATTTGGGCATTCTTCTATTTATTGTTTTTCATAAGCAAGATATGATCCTTAATCATAAAATCACAGAATCACAGAATACTTTGGGTTGAAAAGCACCTTTAGAGACCGTCTAGTCCAACTCCCCTCTGTGGGCAGGGATATCTTTCTCTATAACAGGTTGATTGAAGTCCCATTCAACCTGACCTTGATCATATCCAGTCATGGGGCATCCTCAACTACTCTGGACAGGCTGTTCCAGTGTCTCCTCACCCTCACCATAAAATACTTCTTCCTTATGTCCAACCTAAGTTTACCCTCTTTCAGTTTAAAACTGTTGTTTCTTCTCACCTCTTGTCCTGTCTGTTACTAAAGGATGTTATGTAAGGTCTTTCTCCATCAGAGGGTTGGAACCAAATGATCTTTAATTTCCCTTCCAACCCAAACCACTCTGTGATTCTATGATTCTCTAATCTTTCTTAGAAGTCCCATGTAGACATTAGAATACCTCAGTAATGTCTTCAAGGTACCTTCTCTTCTCAAGTAAAAGAGGAAAAAAAAAGAACCTTTTTTTTTTTTTCATATCTGCATGTAGTTTTCACTTCCTTCTGAGGACTGAAATTTTCCTGAATAGTTCCACACAGTTGTACAGGAGACAGAGTCTGGTCTGTAATGATGTGAAACCTCTGTGGTCGTTTGACTGTGACTGGCTACCAGGCAGTCACCAAGATGCTCTTTCCCTCCCTGTCCATGAACAGAACAGTTCATCAGATACACTACAAATAGATGGGGAGATAAGACAGGGTGATCACTTACCACTCACATTATATTATGTAATAATATATCAAAACTAATTAACATTAAAGAAAGCACGTTTTGGAAGTAACAGCATCAAAATCAATTTACAATTGTGGCAGAGGACATGCATGTCTTCTATTCTTTGGAACATAGACAGGATTTTAGCAAAAGCACGATCAATTAAGAGGGCAAATGCTCTGTCACAGAGCCCATTTAGAATTTAAATTTCTAATGGGGCTTAAATACTAATGGTTTTGGGAAAAAAAAATCAGTGGTTATTGCTTCTCCCTCCAGAAACTGTTTGATCTTTGTGCAACTGCAAATACCCTTTAGACTTCTGTCCTCACAGTTATTTAGGAATCTATCCTTTATTTTAGCTGGTACTCTTCTTTTGCAGTATCTCTGAATTCTGTAGGTTGTGTTTTGCAACCTTTCTGCTAGACTGGAAAATGCAGTAATACCCGACTAATAAATTTTAAATAGATTAAGATCTTCATAAATCTATCACAGTGACGACTCTGGGGTACGTTTAAGTCTTCAGTTCTGAGACTGGGGCAAACGAACAGCAGTAGACACAGACATAGTAAGTGATTCTCTTCCTGGTAAGTGATAACTTTTGCACCCACTATTTTTGATTTGCATCTTCTATAGCTCTGATTTAATCTTTCTTATGAGTATATATATATATATATATATATATATATATGATCCATAGACACTTCCCTCCTGAGTCATTTTCCTTAAGTGTCTGTGCTGGTGGTATCACAGGCCATCTCCATGGAAACAATTGTGATACTACAAAGACCGAGTTGTGACACCGTAAAATGAATCAACCAAGAGAAGGAAAGTTTGTGAATAGAAAAGAAACTTCTACTAAAAAATTTAGTAAATTATAGCAAAAAAAAATATATGTAATCTATATAGTATAATATATATATTATATACATACACAATATATATATACACATATACAATATATGATATACATATATTATATATATATAGTATAATAATGTCTACATAGTAGATACATGTAATAGTGTTCAAGGGCTTTTTCCCTATGAAGAAAGTAATTTTTTAAAAGTGTGTTTGAATATGATGGCAGCTCTTTACATTAAATCACTGTCAATCTTTTTCAGCTGACAGTGTGAGCATATTTAAATAGCTTTATAGCTACAGTACCATATGTTGCAGTGAGTACAAAAATGCAAAATTCTCAATAGAAAATATTCTCTGTTTTAAGGTGAACAGAAAGAGTGATATTTCTGATATTGTTGTCTTTATTGATATAACTTCTGCCACAACTGGATTATATGAAATCTATAAATACACTCCTTTTGCAAGTTGCATTTTCTGATGGAAATTTGCTGCAAGGAATAAATATTTCAGATACTTTCATTTGTATATTTGCCATATAGCTTTCCTTTTTCTTTGTTCATCCCCAACTTAGAGAAAGAATTACATCACTAGAAATTATTTTTCTCATGTTCTGAACATCAACTGACTCTTCTGTAGGTACTGCAAGCATACACTGACTCTTCACTTAATTAACTAGAGCTTTCTTTAGCAGTTATCATTTTACTCCGTGGGCTTTTTACAATTGGACACGTATGAAAAATGTGTAACACCTCAACAATCAAGTCATACATTTAATACTGTCCTGAACACAGCAAGTCTTTCGTCTGTTTATATTTGATACATGAAATTACTATCCGTTCCATGTGAAAAAGCTGCTTCTACTTTCAGTACCAAAGAATATAAAATTTTCTTCTATTTAATTTTTCATCCAAGGCATAGTCTCATCAAGGTTTGGCAATAGAACTTATTAAATCTATTTTAAATCCTACTCCAAAATTGTTCATCTGGATGTCCAGACTTACTCATGCACGCTTTTTAATCAGTATCAGGTACCAGAACACCCAAGACAGTCTAGAAGAGAATAATTGGATGTTTTTTTTTTTGCTTGAGGCTGCATCCTTCAGCCTATTCCAGGAAGTTTGTATAAGACGTGTAACTGAAGCAAATACTCACAAGTTCCTTAATCCCTTATATCTGTCATTTATAACTGTATAAAGGGTATTTAGAACTGCCACATGAATAAGCAAAGACTTTTACTTTGTGAATTGTTTTGCAGATGTCCATTGTGGCAGTATCTTTTCTGTACCTTAGGACTGAAAGAGGATTCTAAAAGACTGCAAAGTCCATATAAGTTGCACCAGGGTGTCAGAAATAACACCTGTTGCAAGGTGGGGGAAAGCAGTCTGCTGCAGTCTGAAAATGAGTATATTCTGAAAAAAACTCAAGCTAAGTATTCTTGTAGATATAATCCATCCATAGTAGTTTAAGTTGCAGAGAAGGTATTTTTCCAGCAGATGGACAATGCCCTTTAGAGCTTATTGGAATACTGGGAGTTTTGCTATGGAATATCCTCACGCAAGTTTTGGTAGTGAGGTGAGTGCATCCAAAGAGAAATGAAGCTAGTGAAGAATATAGGGAACAAGTCTGATGAGGAGCGGGCTGAGGGAACTGGGGTTCCCTCAACCTGGAGAAAAGGAGGTTCAGGTGAGACCTTATCACTCTCCTGAAAGCAGGTTGTAGTGAGATGGGTGAGTTCTCTTCTCTGAGTCCACAGCAGATGAGGAAAGCTATTGGACAACACGCTTCCTGAACACTCTCATGTTAATCTATTACACGAAGCCAAATTTGTGGGCTTTGGGACAAAGGAAGATTCTTCTTTGTGGTCCAGTAGAGTCAACTTTTATCTCAGACCCCATGGTTGATTCAGACCCAGTGTGGTATAGTCAGGTTGCCATTGCTCCCAAGTCCAGCCAACAGTGGCATGTATTTCTGGTAGGTGCCTGTCCACCCACCATGCTGCAAACATGGCCAGCCGCAGAAACCAACATAAACTGAGAGCAGTGTCTTTCCTGGCACTGCATAAACATGGCCAAACATAGACATCACACACCTGTTCCTCCTCTCTGACCGATCAAGGTTTAGGTTCATTCACCTCAAATCTTTTGGTTCACAGACACAGCCACATTCTCAGACACCTAGAATGTTACCACATGCTCTAAATCTTTTCAAATCCTTATGCAGATCCCCATCCCTTTATCGAGTCATTGGCTCAGACCTGTTTTTTTTTTTTTTTCTGAGTGTCTCCTCTGACTTGCTGGCTAGTCCTGCTCAAAATTTTATAACAAAAGAAATACATGCACACATGTAAGTGTATGCACAGATCAGAGAGGAGTCCCAGAAGTTCACACAGAAAGTTACTAGGAATAACTTTTAATAAGAAAACAAGACAGCCTGCAGTGGTTAGGTGCAGGGCTCAATGAGGCAAAGCATTGATCTGAACTTTTCTCTTGCTCAGTTGGTCCCCTTTATCTTCCTTCCTCTCCACTTCTCATTCTCGTTTTTCTTCCATCCACATCGATCATTCCCTTCCTTCATCTTTATCTCTTCCCAGGTATAAAGGTCATCCTAAATTAAGTAGTCACAGTTTTGCTGCATCCATACCTAAAACTGCCACTTCTGTTGTAGTTTCCTAGGGCATTCCAGCCTCATACACAGTGAGTGACACAGTAACCTTGTCTGTCAGGCAAGCCTTGCAGGTTATAATTACCAAGGCCACACTGACATTGAAAGATTTCCTTCCCCTAGAAGTTTCCAATTCTCTCAGTTACCTCTGGGGTTTGGATGTCTATCACCTTGGTCTCCCTTAACCACCTACAATATCGGACTATTTCTTGTAGTGAGACCCATAGCACCTTCTTACTACTACATCCTGCAACTTCTCATGATCAGTTCGCTCATCTAAACCTCAGACCAGGGCTAAGTGATCTGTCTATGTATCTTAAATTAGACATGGACTCTGCAGTTCCTCTGCTTTCTTTTGGCTCTCTGAGAAACAGTTTTAGAAATTAATGAACTTACAGATTTGCATCTCTTTATAAATAAATTGTCTATTTACTGTTTCACATTCACTTGGTCAAATCTGCTTTTTTCTGACTGTGCAGTGCTCTATTCCATCAAATATATTTTTGCGGAAGAGCTACAGTATCAGTACACCGTTAGGCAAAAGTACCTAAAGTATTATTATAGAAGCATATATAATTAATTTTTGCTGACATATAGAATTAATTTTCCACTGCCTTATAAATGAACTTTGATGAAAGAATCTTCATATTTTAATCTTTCTCTTTAATCACTACAAGGGAGTTTATATATACATATACATACCAAGAATGGAACAACATTCATTGGAACCTGAAGATGTACACCTATATTGTTTTTTTATTTGAAATTGTAGTAGACAAGGAAGTCAGTTTCTGTTTGTAGTGAAGCCCAATAAAACCTAATACATTCAAATTTCTGTAAAAGTTTGAGACTACTTTCTGTCTGAGAATGATCTTAAGAGTTTGAGATTTATCATTTTGTGGACATTTTTCTAGAAGTAAAAGTAGACATCAATTCATTGCTTGTAAAGTAAACAAATGGTCCACAGCAAGTCAATCTTTGTTTTACTTTACTAAAAAAATAGGTGATACAGATACAAAATGCAGAGTGACGTACAAACCCAATAAATCAGACACTGCTAATGAATTAAAGTCTGCAGGCTAAATAATTTAATCAACAATTGTTTTTATATTTATTACTGAAACTGACCTCAAAGTTCAAGCCTTTCTCAAAGTTTCTCTAGAGAATAGAAATGTATTTGGAGTGCAACCAGTGATATTGAAATTAAGTACTATTATCTCACATGGGCTTTTTATGTCTAAAATACAAGATTTGAAGAAAAAATAAATAAGTCTTGAAGTTATTGCAAACAACTTGGGATTTTCCAAAATGCCAGTAGGAAAATGGCAGCATACACTGTACAGAAGAAAGCCAAGACATCAGAAGATGTTTGAGACTTTTGTTTCAGAACAGTGTGTGTTTGGTAGTCTTTGGGCAGTTACTGATAGATGTTTGCTAAACTTACCAAAAGCCTCCAAACCCAGGCATCCTTTAGGTTTGCTTTTTCATTATTTTTCTATCTGTTGCACTAAAACTCCCCACTTTTTTCATAATATGTAATTTAATCTCTCTGTTCTGCAAGCTAAATTTTTTTCTTCTTGTCCTTCCCCAAGCAGATATGTTAAATAGCTTATCATCATTCTCTTTTTAATCACATTTTATATACTAGAAGACAATTATCACTACACCTATTCTTTTTTCCCTTTTTTTTTCAAGCTAAATACATTCCTTCAGCCTTTCCAAGAGGTCTTATTTTTTGAATTTTTTTTTAATTTGTTTTCTTCCTTTTCTTTGTACTTCCATCAGTTATGTTTCTAAAAGTTCTGTCACTTAAAGAAGATGTAGTACACTAGTAGAAGTCTTATGTTGGGCAAAAAGAACAGGAAAACACACACTTTCTATACTCCTCATTCAACACTCCTATTGATTATGCTCCAGATTAAAATTAGCATTTTTGCATCGTCTTGTACATTTTGTCTATTCTAAATCCATCATAATCTTTCACATTTTACCTATAATCTTCTACAGCTTAGTTCTTTGTACTACTGCTTACTTAATTTCATACTGTTTATTTTGGACATTTCTCTAAATAATCAAGATGATTTCAGATTTGAATGCTGCCCTCCAGAGTGTTTGGAATTTATTAACCACAACAAGTGTAATATATGTACTACCTATTCAGTAAACCTAAAAAAATACGTGGAGACTGATCCTTCCGTAAACTTTTCAAACTGTAGTTTCTCCCTCTGATTGAAAACTACCTGTAGATAGTATCTGGAGTAAGATTTTTCATCTAATTATCTGCCTACTCTGGCAATGATTCAAGATATCACTGTATGTCACAGTTCAACAGCCTTTCTGAAGTTCTGATATAACCCCTCTACTGAATATTCTTTATCCAATAGTACATTTATCCTGCCAAATAAATAAATTAGAAGGCTTTCTGCTGTTCAGGCTAAATACATCTGTTTGAGTTCTCTCACACGTTGTCAACATTGTTTATTCTCTATAAGCTTATACTTTATTTCATAATTTATTCATAGTAGTTTTTTTTTTTTCTGGAACCAAAATCAGACTCCCTGCTCTATAATTTTACTGACCCTGCTTTTCTGGTCTTCTTAATATAAGTACTGGGTTTTTTTCCCTTCAGCCCTCTGGGACCTTCATTCTATTCCAAATAGTCTCAGTACTAATCACTAACAGTTCAGACACTGCATCAGTTTGTTCTTTCAGTGCTCCAGGGAGAATTTCATCAAACCCTGCCAAACAGAATATCTTTAGCTTTTCTCTGACTGTTCACACACTATTTTATTCTATAGTAATCTTTTGATAAAACTTAATTTTGCTAAATTTCTGATTACAATTAATGCTTTTTATTTCAACAGAAAAAGAACAAAACCCTGCTTACACACTATAATTTCTTATTTCTTCTCTTATTTGTTTTGTGTGAAAAACTTTATTTGCTCAAATAACTAAAAAGTTTTAAGACTCACAGGAAAACTCAATCAAAAATAGTACTTTAGTAATTGTATTTTATCTTGTTCCTTTTTTTTGGTTTAGGACTACGCTTCTCTAATGGGTCAAACATTTATGGCATATTAATGAATATAAATGGTGAAGTGCAAATCAAGTGCAAAGCAAGTATATATTATAATGATCAACTTAAGTGATTAATAATAGTGTCATTTTGGTTTATTCAAGTGTAACCTGGGTTCTATTTAGTGAAAGTCTCCTGGAATTTATCACCGTGTCATCAAAGTGAGAGAAAGCAAGCAGTACTGAAGGTGGTGATAATGAGCTATCAGGAACATCTGGCAATCATTCTTATCTTCAAAGATTTTTTAGCACTTAGTGAGTGTACCCCTTGCCACTATAAAGCAAAATGAGTAAGTAGGCTCTAAAGATATGCTGAAAAGTGAAGAAAAATTCAAATTCTTTTTTCAATAACTCATTAAAAAATACTGAAGTTGCTTTAGAAATTTCTCCCTAGATACATACAAGGAACAAAATAGACCTTGAAACAAATGAGATTCCCTGGAGTCATCATCACTAACAGAGCTAGACACAAGCCCAGGTATTTCAGGTTATCAACATGCAGAGAAACTCTTACATTACTGAACAATTTGCTGAATCATGACTTCATGCTATTCAGTTTTCATCAGTTGCACTACAATAGCAATGACTGTAGTCAATTGGAAAGATTAAAGTGACTAGCGATAAATTATGATGATGATATCCTTCTTCATTTGCTTAACCAGTTTTCTTTCATGATAGTCTTTGATCTTTTTAACAACATAGTTCATCAAACAAACATCACAATTTTTAATATAGATTATAAATTTTTAGTTCACAAATCTTTTCTCTCAATGATGGAACTTTGTGATATCACGAAATGACTTTTCTCAATTGGAACCTGTCAGAAGAAGAATAATTTAAACCAGATTGTGGTTGAAACAGTTTATTGATGTATAAACAACAAGCAGTTACCCAGCAGTGAGTGAACTACACATATAAGATCAATATTGGTAATAGAATAGCTGCAATACTGGAGGCAGGATGTTGAACCTGTACAATTTTATAGACACTTTTAACTTATCACAAATTGATTCCCAAAGGCTCTATTCAAACCAAAACACACACACGTGCATATACAGAGACAGACACATGCTTACAAGCCTGCTCTAGCAGAGCATGTGTGCTGCCAGCACCCCCCCAGTCTCCTCGAAGCAGGTCTGCCCCGTTTGCACACCCCTCCTTTGGGAGATGTGGGAGCTGCAGCTCCATGTGTCCATTTGCTGTCCCTACCCTGCAGGGATCACCACTCACAAGGGACAGGACACTCAGTTCCTGACACTGGCAGGGAGGCTGCTCCCTCTGGGCTGGGCAGCAGCTGTGACGCCACAAGGTGGCCTCTGGCAGTGCCAAATCAGGTTTCACTCCTGTTATTTCCACTGCAAAGTCTCTTCCTCCTGTTATGAATTTTCATGTTCTTTTTATACTTCTAGCAGGCTAATTCCTGCTTTGTATCAGAAGCCTCATAATTCTCTGATTGCTTTTTAATCCTGATGATGGTTACATCAGCATCCTCTTTGCTCAACCAGTTTTAGGCAAATGGATTTAGACAGTTTTGAGTATTCAGTCCAGTCATGCATAATACTTCTGCACAAATTCGCATTTCACCAAGTTATCCAGACCAGTCATTCACCAAATGTTGAACAGTGCAAGTACCCCACAGAATTTAGCCCTAAGATGTTAACTTCTAAGAACTAGTGAAAGAAAAAGAAGGAACAAAAGAGAAAATAGGACATTTCACAGAATCACAGAATGCTTCAGCTTGGAGGGGATCACAGTGGGTCATCTGGTTCAACCTTCCTGTTCCAGCAGGGCCACCTGAGAGCACATGGTGCAGGATCACATCCAAACAGCTCTTTAATATCTCCAATGAGAAGACTCTACAACCTCTCTGGTCAATCTGTTCCAGTGAACAGTCATCCACACAGTAAAGTTGCGGTTCTATTCAGGTGGAACTTCCTGTACATCAGTTTCTGCCTGTTGACTTTTATCTTATTGATTGACACTTACACCCTCCCTTCAAATTCTGTAGACACAGATGAGGTCCCCTCTCAGTCATCTCTTCTCAGGGCTGAAAAGGTCCAGCACTCTCAGCCTTTCCTCATAAGAGAGATGCTCCAGTCCCTTCATCATCCTTGTAGCCATTTTCTGAACACAATTCAGGAGTTCAAAGTTGTCTCTTGTACTGAGGAGCCCTAAACTGGACTCCAGATGTGGCCTCACTAGGGCTGAGTAGAGGGGAAGGATCACCTCCCTCGACCTTTTGGCAATGTTCTTCCCAATGCACCCCAGGATACCATTGTTGTCTTGGCCACAAGGACACACTGCTGGTTTGCTGTCCCCCAGGACCGCAGTCCTTCTCGACAGAGCTGCTTTCCAGCAGGTCAGTCCCAGCCTGTGCTGGGGCCTGGGGTTATTCTTCCCCAGGTGCAGGCCTCTGCATTTGCCCTTGTTGAATTTCAGACAATTCCTCTCTGCCCATCTCTCCAATCTGTCGAGGTCCTTCTGAAGGGCTGCACAGCCCTCTGGGGTATCGGCCACTCCTCCCTCCCAGCTTTGTGTTGTCTGCAGCTTGCTGAGGAGGCATCTGCCCCTTCATCCAAGACATTGATGGTTAAGGTTAAATGATAATGGCCCAGTACTGAACCTTGGGGGACACCACTAGTGACAGGCCTCCAACTAGATCCTGTGCCACTCATTATGTCCCTCTGGGATCGCCATTCAGAGAGTAGATTTTAGATCTGTTGAAATGAAAAGCAAGTGTTTTCATTAAGAAACATGTGTCTGCAAACACTTAGTGGCATACTCTCAATATTTAGACTATATCCTCGGAAATTAATGATGCTTATGCGTCTCCTTAGCAGAGGACATCCAAGAAATACTTTATAAAAAGTGTGAATGCATTTTGGGAACTGTGAAACACATAGCTTTTCCTTCTTCCAACATAATTTCGTAAAGAAGCATGTCTGCTGCCCAGTCAGTTTCCACACCAACCCACTTTTAATATACTCTTCTATTCTCACTGTGAAAGTATTGGAGACCTTTTACATCCTTTGGTTGAGACACCAAGGTACTCCAAAATTTGCCGCCTAACAAAATGGAGAGAGAAATTATCCATTCAGGCGCTACCTAGAAAAAGTTTGATGAATCTGTCAAACCTAAGAACAAAATAGACTCGGTGGCATATAGAAGAAGCTTTTTGTACTTCTGGAATCAAGGGCTGTGTCTGGGATATTTATTTTAAGCCTGAACCTCCCCCCCATCCAGAACAGACTTCAGATCCTGTCAGGAAGGACAGAAACTGTATCACTTTCCCATTATAGATTTAGGTAGCCTTTGAAGGAGTTGGTTTGCCTTTCATCAGTGGATTCGTGCCAATCCCCTTTTACGTTGATACATCATATAAAATATTCTAACAATAGTTTCAAGACCGTGCATACCAATAACAATATGTTACTGGTAGATACAAAACAGCCTGTCAAAAGAGATTCCAAGGTTGAAACTACCTAGGAAACCAGAAGAAACTGATTTTAACACTGATATTGCACCTGCACTATGGCATAGGATTGCCTTGTGGAGTGCTCTGACCTGTCCTGACCAGAGGAGCTGATGGAGGCTCTTTTTCTTTTCCTCATGGGGAATGTGAGGGATAATGTGCTGTTAGATGCACCTCAGTATTCAAGAAGTATTGAATGCTTATACCCCAGACAGGACCAGGACAGTGTAGACAGTCTCAAAAATTTCTGTTCAGTACAAAGAAAGATCATTCCTTTAACAAAGGGGTTGTGTTTTTTCTTAACATTTCTTTAATTCACTTCCATTTCACAATAATTTTTTTCATTCTCTTTGGCTTTCTTTCAGACTCGTATGCATTAATTTCCATGTAGGAAGCAGGCAGGCTATCTGAATGCTGCTCTTTTTTTTTTTGACTGCGTTGCTTTCCATTGTCTTCATTGTTAACCTGTGTCAACCACTCTGCCAGAACCTGCTTTGCTGTGATCACACAATCTAATTTACCTCTTTTTTATTCTATTCTTATAGTCATTATTTCTCAACTACCCCACTGCACTTAGAATAATTAATCAGCTGTGTTACTTTACAATTAAGTAAAAAACCAACCTTTCTATATCACTCATGGACAACAAAACAGCCATATAGCAAGTTGACAACTTATTGTTTGTTTGTTTCCCCTTGTTTGTGTGCACTTTTTTATCTTATGGTAACTTAAAATTCTTATTTTGATATTTACAAATTATTTTGATTTTGGAATTTTTTACATTTAGACTCCTCTTCCTTTTAAAGTGTTTTTTCTTCTAATACCATCAGAGTTTGTTTTAAGAGAATTGGATTCTTAGCTTCAATAATTATAGAGGTCTCCTGACAAAGTCAGTTGTTTCTCACAGGAAACATTTCTATTTATATGTCTTACACACATAACAGTCTAAAAAAAACCATTGAAAATTGTTGTATTCTTTTCCTCTCTGAAGAAAATCACATCAGGAAAAAAGCATGCAATAAAAATTAAAAGTAAAGAAATTGCTATTTTGTCATATTATGAGGTAAGCAAAAACTGCAGCTTGACTTTGGCTACTAGCATATCTGGACCCAATCTTATGAGCCTGTGAGCATCTCCTTCATTCACCATTCTAACAGAATCGGGAAGAGCTCATCGTAGAAACTCTGTGAACTCAGATGAAAACCCCCCAAAAACTCCCACCTCCAATTTTGAAAGACAAAGACAATCACAAATCAATATATTTGCAAAGTGTTTATATTCTGTAGGTTACAAACTTTGACTTACAAGCTTCATGTCTGAACTTTGGACTAAGAATTTGTCCACAGTTCCTCTCAAACAGCATTGCATCTCTTTGTATAGTGTAATTTCATTCAATTTTTGATGGAGCTAAATGACATTACAAAAAACCTGTGTTTTCTTAACACTCTAGTGGAAA
>VXAY01002085.1:566982-641212 GCA_013399855.1 Oxyruncus cristatus
TTACAAGACCTAACTACTTTTGGCATTTTTTATCTACTTCAATCCTTATAAATTATTTTAAGTCTTAGTAAAATAGGAAATGAGGGCAGTCTCTGCAAACATTAGCCATAAAGTTACTAATTTGAGTATTCTGTCTTCACATTCTAACTTTTTTAACATGAATTTGTTATATTACAGGTATGTTATCTGGATCTATTGTTGTAACATTTCCTGCTTAATACTGACTGCCTTGTTATTATCTAAATGTGTATTATACAGCTTTAAAAGAAATGGCATAATGTACGTCATCCAAGGCCATCTACAGCTCACAAATTATTACCAGTGTTCTCTCTTTGTACTCAATATTAATTATATGTCTTCTGAGTGTCTTACCCTAATGGTAACTTCTTCTTGCTTCATTGTTTTCTTACTTTAATTGTAATAAATTATTTCTGCAAGTAAAGGTGAAAGGTCCATAAAGTAACAAATAATTTAAGTGGACAATTAAATAGAATACAAAATAATTGCATGCTGAAGAATCGTATGGGAATTTTTCACAACTGAGAATTCAGCTATGTTTAATTTAAGATCTATGATGTCCTTCACAAAAAAAAATAATTGCAGTTGATACAAATGGAAAATCAAAAGGCTTTATCAAACTCAGGTAATTTATGTAAGCAACAAATGAGTCCAAGAATACACTGCAAAACAAAAACTGAAGTTGCAAAGTTATATGTTTCATTGGGGTATCTGCATTTCCTCATCAAAATGCATCAACAACCTGCATAGGCTACAACATAAAGACTTTGTATGGTGTTATGGACACAAAAATTTCTGACATATTTCTATCTATCATTACATCACAAGGAGGTTCAAATGTGAATTAGTGAGTGGAAAGACATTTCCTAATTTCTCATGATGTCTTCTGTCATGATGCATAGAATAAGACAGAGTCTGGCTTCACCTAAGAAATCAGTGCACCTGAATAAGTTCTGCCTTGCTTGCTCATGGAAAAAGTCAGTTTCTCTTTAGGTTATATCCCCTCATGGTTCATCTGTACCTAGTTTGTGCTTTCACAAACTCATCTTAGAGGTAGGCCAGAGCTAGAAAGATACCTGGTAGGTGACTGTAATGTTTCTGACCTGATTAGAATCATAAATGGGTTGAAGTTCAGGTTACTGCAATAATCAGAATCTACAGATCCATGTTGTCTTTGCAAGGATCCTTCTCACTTTGCCTTAGTTTTCCTGTAGGTTTTTTTAGTGTTGTTTGGTGCTTTCTTTTTATTTTGGTTTTGATGCCTCACTCTGTCCTTAAAAAGAGTTTTCACTTAAGTTTTTGAAAGTCTTCAGTAGAGATATCAGGTGTAGTAGCTAGCATATTTTAACATACGATAACCAAAAAAAAAAACATTTGGAAATGACAATGCTCCTAAACATGAAGAAAATATATGAATATATAAAATAAAACTTGTGGAAATAAGAGAGGTTTGAAGAATTTTTTGATCCAAATCAGCAACTTCAGTAGTTTCACTAAGAAAAAAACAGAAAGACTCTAAGTAATATCATATTCCCATTTGGGTTGATGTTTCAGCTGTTGTTAAATGGCATAATTTCAGCAAAATCAATGAAGCTGGGCTAATCTGCATCCTTTCAGTTGAATGGAACTATACCAGTTCACACCAGCTGGGAGACCAGGCTGCTCCAGCAACGGCTTGTCCTTGGTTTCAGTCATTTACGGTCAGCAGATCTGCTTCAAGTTATGGTCATTCCGAGAAGGATGTTAATTCATTTATGAAAAGAAGGACAGAACTGTTTTATATGGAGAAATGTGGCAGATATCTTTCACAAAAGGATTTGCATGCATAATTGAAAAGTAGGGATGTTAGTATGATGAAAAAATCTGGAGGTAAAGAACACATAGAAAAAGTGGAGTAATGTGAAATGACAGCAAAAATATGGATGAAAGTGGCCAACTGAGTATCTGCCAACAAACACTGATAATGCATTTTACAGTTTTAGGATTTCTGGGAAGCAAATGCTGTTCTGTAGATATGTTCACAAATGGATCACAATTACCCTTCAGTAAAGAGAATGTAGCGAAAATGTCAGAAGATGCCATAGTGATGCATTGTCTTGCAGCATGAACTTTCGTTTGTGTTTATTTATTAAAAATTCTGTATGTTGTAGAAAATCGTATCATTTGACAGGATCATTAGATTTAAATAATTAGGATTTGCACATATCTTTTTAGTATTTCAGCTGTTCTGGTGCTTTGAAGCTTATGAACTGATTGTTTTTTCAACAGCACTGGGAATCCAATCTATCTCCTGGCTTGGCAAGGCCTTTCAATGTAGCTCTCAGCAGGCAAAGTCACTGAGCATGTTTTCATAAAAGTTACTCCTATTATTGGGGCTTAGACCTCCCCCAGGGAAGTATTCACAGCATAATTAGTTACTAAAACAAGAAGTCTTTTCAATTGCTTTCAGAACAACTCAGTCTGGTGACTGATAGGAAGATGAGAATTTGGGGAAAGCTTACAATAGTAAATGCCTTTAATTAGGGGGAAAAATACCAGAGAAGGCATTGAGCCATGCCTTCACTTACTCTGCTCTTAAACATGCCCTAAATTTTGTTTTGTATAATCTTTTTCATTTGGTTTAGACTAGATATATGTTTAAATGAGGTTCATATTTAAATCCAATAACAAAAATAAATCCTTTCTCTTTAGCATCCAGGCTATTGTGGTCCGATTTTAAGCTATATAAATGAACAGTTTTCTGCATATCTTCTCACCCTTGTTCATATCTAAGCATTCCTAAACAACATCTCTGAAAACAATCTATTACAAATACTGGTTTATACATATACAACTATTCTATGTTTACAAATAGGGGTGTTTACACAATAAATGAAAAATTTTAATTGGAATACTATCCTCCCAATTATTTGATGACTAGGTATAAAAGTTGAACCTTTGAATTGTATGTCAAGGATGCAATTAAGTGTGAAGTATTATTCCACTAGTCTTGATTGTACATTGGAGAAAAGCTTGGCTGAAATGTATTTTCTATTTTTTATATTGGTTTGTTTGATTGCTATGAGTTACATTTTTGTAACTCCTACATCTCTTCTTGAGAGATAAAACACCCAAGGCTTTTAATAAATGGAACAACGGGACTTCAAAGATAGTGAAGTATTTAGTTACTATTTATTGTGAGAACTGTTACAGGCTTTGAGGAAGGTTATTTGTTTTATAGCAACAAGCACCCTAGAGCTAACAGTGTTGCTTCTTTTTTTTCCTTTTGAAATAACAGGCAAGTATTAGCAGAGAATATGTGCACAGAAATTCCAGCAAATATGAGGAAGCTGCTTAGCCAGAGATGGATTTTGATATGAACTGCTGGACTTTACCCTTGCGTTGCAAAGTCATGCCAGGACTCAAATTGGGCCTTCATCACCACACTATTTGCTCAGACAAGCATGGTCTCCGATCAGAGAGCAGGAGTGTGTGCTGCATGCCCATGTGCTCCATGTGCTCCTTCGAGAAAAAGGCTGGGGAAGAAGTCTTGGAACCTTTCCAGCTGCCCTTGCCACTGGGTGGGAAACACACTATCATTCACAGCTGATTTACATGAGTCTTTTTCTCCTCTGTAAGCCAGACAACAAGAAAGGAAGTCAGTGTTGCCATTCCAGGTAAATCTTTTTCTTTCTAACTGCTTCTTAATACAGTGATGCAACTCACTTATTCCTTTCTAATCTACTTAGACATTGAGTGTTTCTGCTCATAAAGAGTTTAACTGGCTTCTGGGAGAGAACGATCACAATAGAAAGTGCTATAAGTGGTATACACAGGTCTTCAATTTTCTGTAGCTAAGTCTGCCTTCATTTTTATACATCAGAACTGCTTTTAAATATGACAAGTTATAAAACACCCAAAATACATTGTGACAAAATGCATTTCTCTTGTGATCTGTAAGTGACTGTATTCTAGAGCAATAGGCATGTTTTGCTAAATATTATTTGATTTAAAAAAAACGACTTTTGCATCAGATTTTTGAGTTCTGCTTACTATAGGGTTGTTGTATGCAGGAATACATGGAGAAAGCTTTCTCCTTCTGAAGCTGAGCTTTACTCCCTGCCATAGCATCCAGGCTGTCCATAGGATAGACCAGCTGGCATAAAGACCTTTTGGCAGGAGCCATAGGCTTGTGAAGCCCTTAGGATTCATTCCCTGTCTTTAGTCATTCTTCTGTTAATAAATATCAAAGATACAGGTCAAGGTTTTCTTCTTGCCCTGTGTTTGATCACACCAAACAAAATTCAATTAATTATGACCCGAGAAACCGTTTTCGGGTATCAGACATCAGGACAGAATTTTGCTGAAGCTACACCTACACCTCCTTCTCTTTTGCAAAATACACCAAGCTAACATTTGGTCAGAGAGGCCAGTACAAAGCAGTTTTGAGCAGCTGATGTCAAAGCAATAGCAGAAATTGGCTAAATCTCACATTAATGTGGTTTCCCACTTTGAACCACATCAAAGGAAAAATGCTAATTCTCTAAGAGAAGGCAGGATATTTGGGTGCTTTGTTGGTGCTCTTTTCAAATAAGGTAGTTTAATGAAAGTAGACAGAAGGAAAATTGGCTTATGATTGTGCCTTTGGAAAGGGATGAAAAAAGGCTTTGCACCAAAATATCTACCCTAAAGATGCAACAGTGTATCTGAATATCACAAACCAGCAGACTGAAATTCTAAACTGAATCTGTTTGCACTGAAAAGAAATATGGTACTTTCCCTCTCTAGCAGGGAAAAGTAATTATTTTATTATGAACTATTACTGTGTAAAGTCAGCTTTTAACTTATAAAACAAAAAAAAAAGTGGAGAGGATCACACAAAAAAACCCCATGATATTACTTAATAGATGATGTCATGTGAGAGGAGCAGAGCGGAGCAGAGAGGGGAGGGGACAGGAGGGGAGGGAAGGGGAGGGGCTCAGTGTCTTCTAGCAAAATGTTTACAAATGTGTCTTCTTTACATATCCCTAGATAAAAATTTAAAAATAAAAATTAAAACCTCCCAGCTCTGTTCTGGAAAAGTTTTAAATTCACCCGATATTTGCTTACGGAAACCAGACTAATGTAACTCCACCAGAACAATAACATAGAACCTAGAAAAGAGAGAATAAGAGTTGGCCCTAAGCTCTCACTTGCTGCAAATGAATGGGCCAAGTGTGTGGAACAGCACAAGCACATCCATTGTTGGGGATTCCTGACAGATTAGCCTGTGCTTCCAGGGCCCTCCAGGAGCCACCTTTCCAACTGACCAGATAATCAGAGTGGCAGGTGACAGCCCACTAGGACTCCAGATCTTTATCTGCTACCTACTGTTCAGTAAAAGTTGATGAACCCAAGGTAATTTTTTTTAGCAAAATATTTAGTGCTTCAGAATTTAGCATCTTTTATTGAAAAAATTTTTGCTAGAAAAATTTTAACTGGCTGCAAGTTGTTCTTGAGCTCTCATTCTAAAAGCACTATACAATCTGAATTGAATTTATTGCTATTCAAAGTTACCAGGCTGCATCTATCACTTTCATTGCTAATTACTTATATTGGCCAACACACACTAGAAAACACATTCCTTTAATACAGATAAGCAGTGAAGACTGAAATCCATCTCTCTGCAAGCACACTTTATTATAAACTTGATTTTTCTCTTTCTACCATTCAAAGTATAATAATTTTACTGTCGCAAAAGAAAATACACATTCTTGGAAGTTTCTGCAGATATATTTAAATTAACAAAAAAGGCATTACCTCTGTTTATGTACATTTAAATAAAATATGTTGGAAGTTTTTGAAACTCCTAGTGGCAGACTAATGATGCAGGATTTTTTAACCTGAATAGAAAATTGACCCATGGAGTGAAATAACCATTTCTAGAAGAGACAAACCTTTCATGTCATGTGAAATCTCAGAAATAACTCCATAAACTAAATGAACTTATGATCCTGTCTGAATAAAAAGCATGCTATACCTCTCAAAGATTTAAATTCAGTGAATCTTAACAGTGTGTTTCCATTTCTTAATCATGCCATGATGATTTTCACAAATAAATACCTAAAATTCCTGTTATAAACATTTCAGGTGGTTCTTTGTTACACCTTCCCTGCAGCAGTCAATAAAAATGAACAGAGACCCAGCAGTTCAGACCTTGACTGCTTAGCTTCAGCTGCTGATGGAGAGTATACGTGATTTAACACGCTGGATATGGGGACAAGTCAACACTTGTTTCTTTCTTCTGATGCAGGGCAAGGGCACTGAACTCTGTCAGAAAGGCAGGACAGAATTTCAGGATTCATAACGTCTTAAACTGCTGCAATAAGATTTGCTGGTGTTTTTCTGTCCCAGCCGGAAGCTTGGTTTCACTTTGACAATAGCTTGGGTGTACAACAATGCCAATGTATTGAGCCTCAAGCTGCCCACCCTAGTGACTGGCACAGAGGAGTAATCACAGGGACACATCTTTTCTCCTCATCTTGTGACTTGAGAACTAACTTTTTATTTTACTGAAAGAGCTTATAAATTTGTAAAAATTAATGCATCTGAGCAGAAAAATATGCTCATCATTTCCATTCTGTTTTATTCTGTTTTTAAGATGAACTGTCAATTAATTTATGAAAAGTTTGTTTGCCTCTGGATCAGCAGTTTCCATCAACAAACCTGCCCCATCTCTCCTTGTGATTTCTCATCAATTCTCTTTGAGGTCAAGTGGTTTGAGTGAGCTTCTTATTTGGGAGCTAAATATGTTCTCAGATTATTCCTCTGAATTTTTTATATCTTACTTTGTTCCACTGAGTCACAGAATCACAGAATTCTTAGAGTTGGAAGGCACCTCTGGAGATCATGTAAGACAACCTGTCAGCTACGGTGGGGTCACCTGGAGCAGGTTGCACAAGAACATGTCTAGGTGGGTTTTGAATGTCTCCAAAGAGGCAGACTCCACGACCTCCCTGGGAAGTCTGTTCCAGTGCTCTGCCACCCTCAGTGTAATGAAGTTCTTCCTCATGTAGTTTATGGCTATTACTCCTTGTCCTGTAGCTGAGCACCACTAGAAAAGAGTCTGGCACCATCCTCTTGACACTCATCTTTGAGAGATTTATAGGTATTGATGAGATCCCCTCTCATTCTTCTCCTCCTACACTAAACAGGCCCAGTTCCATCATAGGAGGAGAGATGCTCCAGACTCCTAATTATCTTTGTGGCCCTCCACTGGACCCTCTCCAGTAGCTCCTTGTCTTTCTTGAACTGTGAAGATCAGAACTGAACACAGCACTTCAGATGTGGCCTCAGTAGAGCTGAGTAGATTCAGAGGATCACCTCTCTCAATCTGTTGGCCGTGGTCTTCCCGAGGCACCCCAGGATACCTATACCACCCTGGCCACAGGGCACACTGCCAGGTCATAGTCAATTTGTCATCCACCAACACTTCCAGGTTCTTCTCAGCAGATCTGCTCTCTAGTAGGTCAGACCCCTAACCTGTACTGGCACCTGGGTTTATTCCTCCCCAGCTGCAGGACCCTACACTTGTCCTTGTTGAACAACATTAAGTTTCTCTTCATCCAACTCTCCAGCCTATCAAAGTGCTGTCATTCATGGCAATACAAGCTTCAGGTGTACCAGCTCATGGATGTCTAAAGCCCAGTGTTTCACATTAATTATTTTTCTGCTCAAATGGATTTTATTTTATCACCTGGATACCACATGAGTAAGAATGTGGTTTCATTCACATCTCAAAGAACAAAGGTGATTTCTGAATCACCATTATTGCAGTCATTACATAAATCTATTAAAATATCTTCTTGTTCTGCACCTGGGAATACCACTTATTCTAGTCTTTACTGAATACGTTACCCAAAGGATCCTTCAAGAGCAAAAAACCAGTTTCAGCAAACATGAGTGCAATGCCACTGATTTAAAGCATTTATTTCTTCATGTACCTTTTTCATGTATTAATTTCTGAGAGGCAACAATTAAAACAAATTATTTTGCTTTTCTGGAAAACATACTCATGTATATATCTGTGCTTCGTTGGATCACTAACTGAATGAAAGTTCAGTCTTCAAAAATTCTGTGTTGTGAAATATAGTCCATTTTTAAAGTTCCATTGAATAGAAGAAAAATATGTATTGATTTTTTTGGCCCTGTACTTCTCCACACGCTTTTCAAGTCATACGTCGTTCGGTGTTCCTGACAACAGTTCTTCTTTAGGAGAATCAGGATGGAAGTCAAGCTCTTCAACTTTATCAGATTTCCTGTATTATGTTTAATGCCATAGAAAATTTCATAATTCCTTTTTTTATTAGAATGAAGTCATGCATATATCCTAGCCTGGCTAAAACACTTGGATCCTCATTAAATATTCTACTGTCTGGATTATTTCCATGTGTTATTTTATTACTTTTGTTCCTTTTGTCTTCATTTGCATTCACCGTGTTCAAAACTTTATATAGGCAGCTGCATACCACTGAATGCTTGATTTCGAAGTTTTCTGGCTTGAGTTGAACTTATCATTTAGAGAAATTTCTGATTATACATTTGCCCAGTTAAACTCAATATACATGTAGTTTTTACGTGCGTGGGCTGGACTGTATTGTTCTCTGGTTTGCCCTTCAAGCTCAACAGTAAAAACGTGCAAAAATGCTTTTGGTATCAAGGCTTACTTCTCCTAGCAATGAGATCATTTATGCCAATGAAAGTACATGTGGTTCAGTTCCAGATAACATCATGTCCTTAGTGAAGTGTCTTGTAGTTACACTGACAAGTGAATGTTCTGTCAGGTGGGTCCATCGCCTTATTTTGCCCAAATGTGGGGTGCCCACTGAAGATGCCTCTAAGGTTCAGTTTCAGTGGAAAGAGGAAGGAATCTTTGAAAAGGAAGTACTTTAAAAAAATGTCATATCCAAAGAATAGAAATCACATTAGTCCTGAAAATGTCTTTTTTTTTTTTTTTCTTTTGTGGTTGTTATGTTTTCTAGGGTTTTTTTAGATAAGACAGTTGAAGAACACTTTATTTTGAGACATTCTACTTCTAGAAAACTTAAAAATATGAATGGTCTGCTACAGAGGTCAATGCAGTTCTACCATTCCCTTCAGTGAAAACTCTTCATATATATATATATATATAGCTACACAGATATGTATAATACACCCATATTCACTCTTTAAGATGGAATGTTCACTGATCTGAAATTCTCATGTAATGAAGGGCTGAAGTGAATACCTATCAATGTTCCAGTAGCTTCTTCTCTGCCTTAAAGACTAGTGAAATTCATTATGCTGAAAATCAGGTCAGAAGTTCAAAGTAGCAACTTCACCTTGAGGCTTTCAAAGTGTTATAATTCTGCTGCGACCTGGCAGAAAAGGACCCGGGGGTACTGTTTGACAGCTGGGGGAACATGAGCCAGCACTGTGTCCCAGTGCCCAAGGAGGCCAATGGCATCCTGGCCTGTACCAGGCACAGTGTGGCCAACAGGACCAGGGCAGTGATTGTCCCTCTGTACTTGGCACTGCTGAGGCCTCACCTTGAATCCTGTGTTCAGTTTAGGGCCTCTCGCTACAAGAAAGACCTTGAGGTGCAGGAGCGTGTCCAGAGAAGGGCAGTGGGGCTCATGGAAGGTCTGGAGCACAAGTCCTGTGAGGTGGGCAGCTGGAGTTGTTTAGCCCGGGAAAAGGAGGCTGAGGGGAAATCTTATCAGTCTCTACAACTACCTGAAAGGTGGTTATGGAGGGGTGGGGTTTGGTATCTTCTCCCAGGTAACAAGTGACAGAATCAGAGGAAATGGTTTCCAGTTGCACCAGGGGAGGTTTAGTTTGGATATTAGAAAGAAATTCTTCAACAAAAGGGTTGTCAGGAGCAGGAACAGAGCCTGGGGAAGTGGTGGAGTCACCACCTGTGGAGCAATTTAAGGGATGTGTAGATGTGGCACTGAGGGACATAGTTCAGTGGTGGACTTCACTGTGCTTGGGTTGACAGCAGGACTCAGTGATCTAAGAGGTCTTTTCCAACCAAAACAATTCTATGATTATTGTTCTTAGTCATAAGTAGCAGTGGCCTATCTATGATGAACCCACTTTGTCTCTCATAGGATTACTACTCAGATTGGCAGAGAAAGAGTCTCATTTTTTCCTATTGAAAGCTCTTTTCCTCTTGTAGTTTTCATAAAACCTATTTTTTTTTTATTTTTTATGAGCCTGACAAAGAGGATATATTTCTAGAAAAAGATACAAACAAAACCCCACATTTGTTAAAGATTGCTATAGCAGTATGTAAAAAAAAAAAGCTGCAAATTATGCCAAAACACCTCTCTGAAAAAATTTCAAATTTCAAATATCTTGGAAACCACAGTAACTTTCATTTACTATGAAGAAAAGAGACTGGAAACTTTGGCTGTAATCCAGTAGAAAGGGTGCTTTGATTCGTTTTTTCACATTGTCTGAAAGGAATAGCATTTATAAGGGTAAAAATGATTGCTTGCAAATTTTAAACGACTCAAAAATGTTTTAGCTATAGCCATTGATTTTAACTGAATGGGATTATTTTATCCTTAAAAAATAGCAAAATCCTCAAAAACAGAATCCTGAAAAAAACCCATAATTTTTCTCATCATTTTATGGGATATAAAAGCCCAAATGCCTGAAGGCAATAATTCATGTAATCATCTGAAGTCAGTTTTCCAGCAGATATCACCTTATGCCCTAACCTTACCTGTATGTGTTTTGTTCAGAAAATAGTTCAACAATGTGTTTTTTTCCCTATTTTCATGGTAGTATAAGTAAGGATGTCCTAATCAGAAATGGAATCATTTGATGCCACATCAATAATAATTATATAACTAATAATAACTCTAAAGTAAATGTGATGTTTTTTAGAGTTAAAAAGGGGTATCAATAATATCTATAAAACCATAAATGTAGTCCAAAGAAATGCCTATGAAAAACTATTAATTTCATACCATTTATAGTATATAAAATACTCTCATTAAATTAAGCTGAGGTTTTCATATACTGGATCAACACATGAAATCAATATACTTACAATGTTAAAAGTTCTCCTTTTTTTTTTCTTCTGAGCATTTCACTGTTTAATCTATATTAATTTTCTCTGAGTATTTTTCTTATGTTTTTAGAAATATTTTTAGTTACTAAAAAGACAAATTAAAACATGCTGGTTTATTGTATGATTTTCTAACCTACCTTCACACTTCATAGGGCATAATAACACTATGGTTACATCAACCCAAATCAATAAAACACTTGCTACCTCTATTGCTTACCAGGAGTGGGGCTTTGAGCAACCTGATCTAGTGGAAGGTGTACCAGCATGAAACCAGGTGACCTTTAAGGTCTCTTCCAAACCAAATAATTCTATGAACATATGATTTAATGATTCTATAAAAATATGCCTTCAAGCCATGTAAAATTTTACAATCAACCATGCAAATTTGCATTCAATCTTAAATATGCTGAAAACTGAAGTTAAGCAAGTCAAAGAGAAGTTATTCTTTTATTAGAAATCCATTTTCCTTTCTGCCTCAATGTTGTGGGACAAAATCTCACGATAGTCTTTAAGCTATTAAGAGTATCAAAAACCACAAATAACTTTTACGGACTGAGATCTTAAAGTAGTTTGAATCTGGAACAGTTTCTGAAGGATATTAATTCAGTTTGTATGAAACTGGCCCAGAGGTCTAGGCCAGTTGCAGTCCATAATTTGCTTTTTAATCCAGATTCCCCATTTGTCTGGGCTGGAAGATTACTGGAGTGTGACAACCAGCAGAGAAAATCAGGACATTAGGTGGGCTAGGGACAAAACCTAAGCTTTTGAGTCATGCCCTGAGTGTCACTGGGGCAGTAACAAAATAAGAGAACTGTGAGTCTCCAACATTTGCCAGTTTAGATAAAGTCATGAGTAGTATTAGACATAGTGTAATATACAGAGAAAAAGTCAAAATTCTCAGAAGTACTTCATGTTCACAGTCATAAAAATTTATGGGATTTAGGAAAAAAATAAGGAGAAAATGCTGAAAATATTTAACATGTATATTTCCTTTAATAAAACCCCCACAAGTAAACAAACAAACCCCAGAACAAAACAACCCAAAAAAAAAAAAAAAAGAAAAAAGGTGTTTAATTCTATGTTATCTTCAACACTGACATTTCAGGTCAAAACTCTGCTGAGGAACATGCAGCAAAACACTGACTAGGCTTAAGGTAATGCTGGAAGCAAAATAAACTTCTCCTTCGTTGCCCTGCTGTAGTGATGCAGCTTTAGTTCTTGTGGACCAAGCAGAAATGCCTTGTCCTTGAGCCCCAGTATGGCCTGGTTGCTTCATGTTTGGGCTCATGTACATTACTCAGTACTATGCTATAGATACGTCTTCAGGCTATAGTCTAAACACTCTAGAATGTCAGACTTAAACAACAAGACATTTTTAAAATTAATCATTCCTTGATCCATGACTTAAGCCAACTGTCTCCTCTCTTAGTTTTCCTTGATGTTCAGAAGAATATAGTAATATTTAACCTGGCATTTTGAAAAAAAAGTTTTAGTGTGTTTTGAAAATGAAAGTATCAACATGCAAGCTTGGTATTAGAATTATTTGAGATCATGATACCAGTGTGCATACGGGGGCTGCTCATGTAAATAGGAAAAAAATAGTCCACTATTTCAACAATAAAAATTGCCTTGAATGAAAAAAAAATATTTGATGTAACAGATGTTTACTGATACAACTATAATTTTCTTCTCCATGAAAGTCTGGTGTATTACCACAGAGCACTTACATAAAGAAAACAGCAGTTCAGTTAATCCATAAATTTTCTTCGTATTATGACTGTCTTGTCAGGTTCTTGTCTTGTTTCTTGCCAGAGAAAGAAACGGCTAGAACGCTTTAGAGTCTTCTACAAATCACAATATCCATCCCATATGCAATATAAATCTAGTTAATATTTCTGCTTGACCTCCATTGCTTTGGGAAGAATATTTTGGCTTGACAATCCAATACACATATAAAACCATTTGACCTTTACTTCTTTTCTTTTTTTGGCTAGAACAGAAAATTTAAGACACATCTCATGCCCTAAGATATTTCTGAATTATGTTCTGAATTATGTTTGTTTAGTGCTCATACTTTCAGTCCAGATCAAGCCAGGTCAGTGGCTTGAATGATATCATTGCCAGATTTTCAAAACAGAGGCAGGAAAATGCTTATGCATTGAAGATTTTCACACTTGTTGTGGTAATAGATGTGGCTTTCAACATGTTTATGCTTCTGTGTCATCTAGGAAGTTACTTGTTGATCCAGTTGTTAAAATTTGCCAGGTGGAATGCTATTTATCAATGGAATGATTTTGCCTGAAGAGCGATCTTGAGGAATCTTTTTTAATTCTGCTTCCTGGTAAAAAAATCAAATAAATGTTTGAGTAGATTCAATGAGACTCATATCTAGAATTTTGTGGGCTTCGTCTGCAGTTCACAGTCTGCAAAATGGTGCCACTCAGTGTTAAGAAATGAGAGTATTGTGTCAGAAATCCTAATCCCTGGTCTGTTTAAAAATTTTACTTAATTGAATAACTGGACAGCATCTGTTAACAGTTCTTAAAAGTAAAACAGAAAGCTAAGATCCAGATCTCACATCTGTGTGTTCTCCTTCCTGGCAACAGACACATTTTGATTTTCTTTTTTCTGCCTTTAGTTCCCCAAATCACTGACATATTGTTTATGAACTGCATAAGAAAAGCAACAGTACACAGGTCACTGAAACTTGCTTTCAGAAGCTGAAAAATGTGAGTCTGAGAGCCCTGAAACAGAGAGACAAGCTGAACCTTCTGATTTTTCTCAGGAACACTCTCGCACTGATGTGTTGTAGGAAGCAGAGGCGATTGCCATCAAAGCCAGTTGAGTGAAATCTCACGTTACTGTTTAAAAACAGGCGTGACCAGGAGGTCAAGGAAGGCAATTCTCCCTCTCTACTCTGCTCTCCAAGACTTCACCTGGAGCACTTTGTCCAGTTCTGGGATCCACAGCACAACAAATATCTCACAAGGTGAAAATGTTGCTACTTCATTTACGAATATTAGAGTTTTGCATTTAAAGCTGAAGGATGAATCAATGTATCATACTAGCTAATATTTTAAATCACTGCATATGTGATATGTATAATCTTCTGCTCTTAGAAGCATTAAGAGAGCCACTGGTGCCTTTACCTCTGTGCCTCTCCCTGAAATACTGGAAACCCTACCACACGAATCCAATGTTCCCAGCAGAACTCAATGTGTTGGGGCCTTGTAGTTGTGAGAACGTGATGTCTCCCACCTGGTGGAAAGATGGATGCATGTATGGTATGAAGACTGTGAGTGATTACAGTGTGATGAATACATTACATGCCAAGTCATGTTATGGGCAAAAGGAAAAACACAATAAATATATGGCAGCACAGACTTTATTGTTAGTTCAATTGATGTTTTAGCAGTCTGATAGTCCAGATCACCCTGTTAATATAAAAATAGCCTCACTGATCATACAGCTGAACATGATACACAGAAAAAAAGCCTGGTATCTGCCCCTCCTCTTTGGTGTTGTCTTTACCCTTCATGGGCTTCTCAGGGATTAAAGGTGGACCTTCATTCCTCAAAAAGAGGGTACAGGTATTCCTGAGGAGTCACCAGCATTCATACAAAAGTCGCTGAGAGGTGGCATGTCATATTCTTTGGGGTACTGCTCCTTTTCCCCAGTCCAGAGTCCACTTGGGTTTAGTTTGAAATTATTTCTTCTGGCTGTCTACATCCTTCTCAGGGGTTTCCAACCAAACCTGAAAAGTTTAGGGTTTCCCCCTGCATTTGCTAACATGGTCTGTCACACAGTGATGAGCAGAGTTTTTGAGAACTTTCTTTTGTCTTGGAGTTATAGAGCTTAAACTAACCCCGGCTGAGCAACAGTCACCTGGCCACTCTTCAGTTGCTAAAACAAGTGAAAACCAGCTCAGATGTTGGCAAGCTCAGACAGGTCCTAGACCCTGCACTGTCAAGTCAATCCAAAGCCTGTGGCTTTTTACTAGCAGTAACAAAGAGGTGTTTACTGGGCTGCACGTACTATTGTTTATTGTAGCAAAGGTTTATTTTTATATACGTTTTATTTTACTGAATTTTCAGTTATAAAACATTAAATTGTGGGTGGATGTTCAAATAAATTGAAAAATACACACCAATTGTGTTTGCTTAATCTAAACCACTGCTTTATATTCATGTAATAAAGCAAGGTATGTTGGGAAATCTGATTTTTTATATTTTCTCTTTGCTAAAATAGTTATGATATTACTTATTTATGCTCCATAAAATGGGTAACAGGTATTGCAGACTTCAGCACTTAAAAATCTTTACACAAATTCAAAAAGTTAATGGTTTTGAATAAAGCAGACACTTTTTGAAGATGTGAAGAGCATGGTTAACATACAATTTTCTTTTATACTTGCATGGAGTATTTTAGTGAAGATTTACAAGCTAAGTATATTTTTAATATGTTTGAGCTTTCTATTAATATAACTATGTGTTCTTACACACTTAGGGGCTTGTACAAGTACAGTGGATTTAAGCCAAGGATGCTTAATTGTCTTTATATTCACAAAGAGACTCCTATAAGATTTTGAAAAAAACCCATAAAATTCTGTGTAGGCAGGTTCATTTACTTACAAGTGATGTTTGCCTTTTAAACCTTTGCCTATCTTTCACATTTGTTGTCATCGAGTTCAAGCAAAACCATGGATAGTGTCAAAAAAGACATTGCTAGCTCTACAGAAATACATTTTCTTACTGTTTTTTAAAAAGACAAAAATTGTTTTAATTTCAACAAATTGCAAATGTGAAATTGAATCCTAGAATATAAAACTATTTGGAGGTTCATTTTCTCAATAAAACAACTCAAATTATTAATACATTAAAATTTAACATATAAACAGTTCCAAGATTGTATATTTTGTTTTAAATTCTTATATTATGGAGTTCAAATCTTCAAATTTTAATTTTTTTTTTTTTTAAATAATGAAGAAAACTTTTCAAGTACATATATGTACCTACACACATGCACAAAATTCTAGAGATAAATGAAAGAGAAATGTTAGTAAGAAATGGAAATGCACTACTTTAAGATTTTTTTTGTTGATAAAACCATTGAACTGAAGCCCTGAAGTACCAGAAAACATTTTAATCACAAGGCTGTGACCCAATATTTAATAAATTACTTAACAGAAAAAAGAATTTAGACCAGTTTCATGTGGCTGGCCAGTGTAAGGTTGACCCAGACACAATGTAACTACTATGGTACATGATCAGACATAACCTCAGACACAAAAAAATCAATATATTGTTAGGATTCCTTAATTCATTTTAATGAACATGTGCTTAAGATCTTTCTGTGATTCTTATTCTCTTCGTATTACTGGGACTTGAAGTAAGCAAAATATGTTAGTTACAAAACTAATTACAGATGTGAGAACAGCTATCTTGGCAAATCGATCGACAAATCGGACTTTGTAGTGTAAAAATATGGGGTAAGGCAGAATACTGTAATGACTATTGGGAAAATAAACTTCATAAGTAATACATAAAAAAGCATACCATCATATGATATCTATCACATAGACCAAAAGACAGTTGCATCATATCTGAAATGAATGTAGCCCCATTATTAATCACCCAATAGTTTTCAGAAATGTGCTATATGATTTATAGAAACCATCAAACAATTTATAAATCAGTAACATAGTTATAATTCATGTTCATAGCTTATAAATCAATTAAATTATTTCTAGAAATGCATGATTTGTAAACCTAGCATATGATTTAGTGTAGGTGTCAGTCCACTGTTAAGAAAACCTGAGATGTAATTAACTGTTTTTAAGACCAGCTTTTAAAGTCCTTTTTAAATTACCACAAGCACATCATATGCAACAACAGTACTGATACCTGTTCCCATCCTAGATTGTGGAAATTCTCCGCAAAACTCTCACCAACAAAAAATAATTCCTGTTACTGGGCTGCAGCAACAGGAGTGCAGCCTTTAGAGTGATTATCCGCCTTTAGTGAGTGCTTCCTGTAACTGAAACACTATACCCAGCTTTGGGTCCTCCAGGAGTGAGAGTGATGAATTTAAATGGGTCCAGTGGAAGTGAACCCTCAACCAAGATGGTCTGGAATTGGAGCACTTGCACTACAAAGAGAGGATAAATGAGTGGGACTTGCACACACTAGAGAAGAGATAACTTTTGGTGGCAGTGGTGGGGGTGCTAAGACACCCGCTAGTGTCTGTGAGGGGTTATCAAGAAAACAGAGGTAGACTTCTTATTGAAGCGAACAGTGGATAAACAAGAGAAACAAGTCACAAAGAGAAACAAAGAAATTTCTGATGAGATATAGGGGGGAATAAAAAGCAGTACCGTAAGAATATCTTGGCATTACTACAGGTTTCTTAGGGAGGATGTGGAAGCTTCATCCCTGGAGATGTTCATTATTCAAAGCCCTGAGCATCTTGATGTGAATTCAGAGATGCTTCTGCTTTAAGCATGATACTGGATTAGAGAAATGCCAAAGGCCCTTAAAACCTTAGTGTGTTGCTAACCCATGATTCTAGGTTATTTCTGTGTTTTGAAATGTTTCAATATTAAGTATTTGTTTTGTCCTGCAGCAGAATAAAAATTAAAGTGTTTTTCTAGAGAGGAAAATAGACCAGCAGTTGGGTACCTTACTGTCTCCAGGCTCTTTGGAGATCAAAACTACTTTAGGTCTTGGCCTTTGTTATTCCTGGTCAGAAAGAAGAATTAGAGTTACAAATGACACTGACATTTCAGTAAAGTTATGTAAGTATAACAGTCTGGTGTTCAAAAAGCAAGCAATAAAAAACGTATAAATTCTTTAGTCCAAACTAAAAGAAAGTACGGTAACATACGTATTCCTCACTGCAACACTAGAGGTTAATCAGGTTTAAGTGACTAGAGATTATTAAAAAGGAATTATAAAGTGAGAAAGTAGACTGGACAAGGAATGGACAAATAACAAGAATTAATTCTGCAGCTGACAGCTTTGGCTGAAATTGTGTTCAGGCAAGCAGAGGCCAATGAGTTATGATTAGTTTTTGATTCAGCAGAACTCATGAAGGAAAGATAAAGAGTTATGACCTCAGTGCCTAAGTACATGTTTGAGACAGAGGTCTCGAGACAGAGACAGGGACTGTAGTAATTCTGAGTCTGCTTTTGGTCCATCAGTTTTGCTTAACTGGGGGTTGATGCAAACATGACCCTAAGAGCACATAAAGGGTGTGCTTCTGGTTTGAATGAAACTAGCAAAAAGTTCTGTGATCAGGATTAATACAGATTTAGACTCCAGTTTAGAGTATAAGCCAACAGGAATATATGAAATGGATTTATTGCCTTTTGAAGGTTAAATTGAATACTGACACAAACAGAAATACTCTATAAAAATTTAGTTCTGGAGAGGGTAGAATTCCTCTTTATCAGATTTCTAAGATGTTATTAACAACTGAATTCGACCTTTGGACCAGACAAATTGACAGGAAATACAACAAACACTGTAACTTTATTAGTTATATACTCTATTGTGGATTCATATGATACAGAGTTCTTTTTCAAAAGGTTTGCAACAAAGTTTTTTCTTTTTTTCTGAAGGTTCTGAAAAAAACTAAACTGTCATGGTACAAAATGGAAAAGGAACTATAAAAAGGAGAGCTACATGGGAATTTTGTGTTTCAAAATCTGAAAGTAAAACAGCTAAAAGAGAAATATCTCTGCAGACACAATGGAGAGTACTTTAAAGACACTGTCCTGGATGTTCTGAAGAATACATACCACCTATCAAACAAAGACTTGAGAAAGTCCAGAAGCAATATGACAAAGGTAAAGGAGGTCATTAGAAGAAAGAAAGCTTTCAAAAAACCTTCTCTCTATACAAATGAGAAAAAATGGAAAAAATTCATACACTTCAGTTCGAAAAGTAAGATGAACAACAAAAATGACAGGAAATGTGCTCAGGTTATATACCAGTCACTCATGCTAACATGCAGCTCTCTACAGCTAAGGTACATGGTTAAACTCAGCCTAGATTGTGCTTGAAATCACTGCCTCCTCACCACAATGTCTTCTGAACTAGCATAATACAAACACTAATGGCAAAAATTGTATGTATTGTTCCATATGCTGAATTAATAATTACAATGTATAATCTCTCAATATTTCTGACTCAGTGGGGAGGAGTGGAAAGTATCTTGCTTAGGTTTTCTGTTTCCTTTTTTTTAGAAGAAATCCAGGTAGTAAGTAACATGTTTGTTTTGGAAGAACTAGAATAAACCATTTTTCTTTAAAGAGCATAAAATATAAAGCTTACCTATTCAGGAAGAAACAACAGTATTTGCTAGTAAAAACAAAAAATTGCTTTGTAATTGATTTGAGTTTTGAAAATAAGTTCTCATATTCTTAAAGTTTTTTGTGGATTAATAATCTATTAAATGTTAAAGGAGAGGAAGTAAGAATTAAGTAACTTCCAAAAAAGAAGGGCTTTTCATGAATATATGATATGAGGAGAGCCTTTTAACATATTGATTTGGAGAAGTTTGGAAAGTGAGATAAAAAGTTTTCCAGTGATAGGAAGATATTCTGGAAAAGGTAAACCTAAATAATAAGATTTGATAATGCAGCGTGTCTGAGAGATAAAGTGCCAGTCAGAATTCAAAGTTGATACATGCAGAAGTAATACAATCTGTTTGCCATTTGACTGCTGGGTGAGAAAAATGTTAAGTATTCAGAAACAGCAATAGGCTTTAAAGAAATTAGGAACTTAGAAAAGTCACAAAAATGCAATTGCAGGGTTTTTTTTTCTGCAAACATCATCTCCCTCATTAGAAGAAACAAAAATGGAAAATGGAATTCTGAGAATTGTTATGGAATACATAAAGAATAAAGAACATCAGTATGACATAATAATCTTGTATTTTGAATATGATATGCAGTTATAATTAAATCATCAGACTACTATATTTTAAGATTTAGACTAGGGAAGTAGAATGATCTGATGTGTGCAACATCATCTTTACACGAAAAAAAATTTCAGCCTAGAGAAGATGTAATTGAATGGTGGCCTGAAACAAATTTTACTAAAAAGGTAAAAGGAAGAAACTTCTCTTAAAAAAAAAAAAAAAAATAATAAAAAAAAATTATCACCTAATGAAATGATGTAGCAGCATATTTAGAACAAAAACTCATTTTCTTTTGCAGTTTGCTCACTCTACCTTGGATCTTTCTGCTGACGTTTGCTTTCACTGTAAAGGTGTAAATAGGCACTCCTATTGATGGTCAAGCAGCAACTTGCAGAAGTTCATAATCTGGAAGTTCATAATCTGTTGTTTGACAGAAGGCAGGAAGGCAGAGCAGAAGAAGTTGCTCTCTTAGTGGTCTGGTAACAACCATGGAGAGTGATTGGATTTTAGACTAGACAAATGTTCGGGTTAGACACACATTATTTCTTCAGCACAGATCTGGAGCCCAAAATTCATGGGAACATAAGGTCAAAACAAATCTCCACAGAACAAGGGCAAGATTTCATATAATCTAAATGTAGCCATTTAAAAGCAACAGATTAGTTTAACCCAGGCATCTAGATTCTTTGTGGAACAGTTTTGGAGAAAAAAAAATACCTCTAAGGCAGAGATAACTTTGTCACTTTACTTACTGTGGGAATGTGAAGTGTAAAGCATTTGACACTGTCCCACATGATATCCTTGTCTCTAAACTGGAAATACATGTATTTGAGTAGTGGAACACTCTGTGGATTAAAAATTGACCGGGTGGCCTCACTCAAAGAGTTGTGGTCAATGGCTTGTTCTCCAGCTGGAAACCAGTGAGTGACAAGTGTACTCCTCAGGGGTTGATACTGGGACTTTTAACATCTTTGTTGGGAACATGGATTGTGGGATTGGGTGTACCCTCAGAAGGTTTGTTAATGACGCAAAGCTGTGTCATGCAGTTGACACACTGGAGGGAAGGGATGTCATTCATAGGGACCTTGACAAGCTTTAGAGGTGGGCCTATGCAAATGTTATGAAGTTCAACAAGGCCAAGAACAAGGTCTTACACCTGTGTTGGGGTAATCCCAAGCACAGGTACAGGATGGGTAAAGAATTGATCAAGACTTGCCCCAAGGAGAAGGATTTAGACATGTTGATGAGAAGCTCAACATGACTTGGCAATGCATGCTCAGAGCCCAGGAAGCCACCTCATCCCAGGCTGTACCAAAAGAGGCATGACCAGGAGGCAGAGGGAGGTAATTCTCTCCCTCTACTTTGCTCTGGTGAGACCCCATCTGGAGTGCTGCATCCAGGTTTGGGGCCCCCAATGGGACAGACATTGACCTGTTGGAGGGAGCCCAGAAAAAGACCATGAGCATGATCTAAGGGCTGGAGCACCTCTGCTATGGAGACAGGCTGAGAGAGTTGGGGCAATTCAGCCTGAAGATGAGAAGGTTCCAGGGAGATCTTCTAGCAGCCTTTCAGTTCCTAAAGGGGACTTACAGGAAGGCTGCAGAAGGAGTTCTCAGAGGGATAGGACAAGAAGAAATGGTATTAAGAAGAAGGGTAGGTTTAGACTAGATATTAGGAAGAAATTCTTTACTGTGAGAGTAGCTTAATCTTTGCAATTCTTTTCTGTGAGGCAATGGAACAGGATGCCCAGAGAGGTCATGGACTCCCCATCCCTGGAAATGTTCAAGGTCAGGCTGGATGGGGCTCTGAGTAACCTGGTCTAGTGGAATGATCTCTGCCTATGACAAGGGTGTTGGAATGAGGTGATCTTTAAGGTTCCTTACAACACAAATTATTCTATAATTCTATGTACCTTGGAAAGGGATTAAATAATTCGACTGTCTATCTATCTATCTATCATCTATCTATCTATCTATCTATCTATCTATCTATCTATCTATCTATCTATCTATCTATCTATCTATCTATCTATCTAATCTACCTATCTTTCTTTTTAATTTTTAAATGTGACTGGATGAATATTTTTAGTATCTAAAATATTTTATGGCCACCTGCTATTTTTGGGGGTAGGATTTATATGTTTTAATTAGGACACTGACTAAGAAAGTGAAATTATTAATGCTATCGTAACAATACCAACCTGTGATCCACATGCTTTCTGGGATTTTATCTAGTAACAGGAGATATCTCTCTTCAAGACAAACACAATAAAAGGAAGCAAGATTTTCCAAACCTTTAAGATTTGACTAACAACTGCTATAGTGTTCATCAAACAATAGTTGCCCATTGTTCTAAAAAGTTGTTTTTAGCATAAAGATGTGATCACTAAACTAAACCACTTCCGAATGACTCACAGTAATTAATGTGTATTAAACAGTTGTTCAGCAGCTGAAGATGTTTCTCCAGTACTTCAGGAAGTATTTTGCACGTTCATTAGACAGTGATTGAATGGAAAACAAATCCTTTTATTAGCTTGAAACTATGAACATTAAATTCCCACTGTAATCACCATTGAGATAAATATCCAGTTCTACCTAAATTATTCTTTAGCATCCAAATTTTCTTCTAGTTCATTTGTTTTTAGCCTGATTCTGAAGACTTAAAGAAATTTTGGTTCAGGTTCTTCAAAGCCCAATTATTTTGTTCTAAGTTGTGTACTTAATCTTAGTTTGAAATTAATCATGAGCTGAAAAACAACACCCTCACTGTTTCACAGATAAAGTGTCAGGAAGGAGTGTCTTTACCTCTGTCAAGATCTTTATGCAGCTATCATCCTCACATATTCAAAGGAAATATTTGTAATAATCTATTATTCATAGTTTTTTTTATAAACTTGTAAAAGCTTAATTCCATCAAAACACGTGACTGAGTGCCCCTTTTTAATTGTGCAATCATCTAAAACATTATCTAGGGGTTTAATGGCCATTTTTGATCCAAGAAAGGATGTATTTGCTTTAAGGCCTTTGGGTCACATTTTCGTATGACTGCAATACATAGTGTGTAAACTAGATTATTTGATAGAAATGTTGATTTTTAAATAAAAACCTTACAGTTTCATGTTATTATACTGCTGACATCCCTGACATTTTCAGCTGTAAGTCCTTGTATATTTGTTGTTGAAAGCAAAACTTGCACTCTTTCCTGAGTCTGGTATTGCTAAGGTGTACAGCTGTTATATAACTGCTTTATGTTCCTAAAAGTCTCACAGAGTAAAAAGAAAAACTTTAAAATTTTTATATTTTTTTCTAATTCAATGAATGTCTTATTTAGTAGTTCTTTTAATTATCAACACTAGTTTGCAACTAGATTTATGGATTCATGCCTGGTTGTATTTGGAGTAGTTTTAGGGATTTTTTTAAAGTGTATGTTAGCAAATGTCATGAGTGACCTACCTTATATTACCTTACAAAAAATAGAACTGTCAGATTGCTTTTTTTAAGCTGTTGATCCTAGAAACATATGGAGAAATTACACAGTACAAGCTTTATACTTCATCACCTTATCAGCATAATGAAATAGCGCATTAGGCATTCAACCAGGATTGCGATCCAACAGCTACACCTTGGGTGTGCTGAGTCAGCTTCTACAGTAAAGGACGGAAGCAGAAGACGATAACTTACATATTAAAATCAGAACATGCTACAATTAGTGGAGAATAGACAAAATACAAATTTTCTTGCCAGTTTAAAAAACTGTACTCAATTCCAAATGAGAAAATTAAAGAGGGTGCCACTGAGTTGTTAAAAAACAACCATGCCATCAACATTTCAGGTTAAACATGTTAAGAAAAACTACTTAAAAATAATAAATGATTTCAAGTTTTCTATTTGGCTGTAAAGTCCAGATGGAAAAACACAGGAGAGTATGTAAATAAAAGGAAACAGGCTGGAGCAGAAAAAGAAGATGCCCATAGCTTTTTTTTTTAACTGTAGTTAGCATATTTGATAGGCTCCTACTTGGTTTGATTGTTTGTTATATGTTAGGGTTTCCTTGTTTACACTAGCAATTAAAGTTGTTTATTTGTTTGTTTGTTTACTTAATAAAGGTTTTACCTTTCATTTTTATATAGTTTTATCTTTTATTTTTAGATGTTTGACTGTGTACCTAAGCATAGTTTCAGTGAAAGAAACTTTATCTCAGATGGCTATCAAAGTATGGGAATAACAAACTGGAAATACATTTTAAGGTTTTCTCCCTCAGTTATCTTTGTTTGACTTCAATTGATTTAGATCTTAGAAATTTTGGAAGTTCAAATTTTGGGCCTGTAAGTAATAACTCACTGATTCCTACTGCGAACCATTAATAGTCGTCCTTATACTTTAATTTAGATGGCGATCTTCACTTGCATGTGTTTTACAATAATATTGCGAATGTCTGTGTTAATCAGTGAACCAAATTTCCATAATGCTTTGCTATTCAGTTTTAGGATGGGCTAAACTTATGACCTCTAGCCTATCTGATGCTTTGGGGAACTCATTAGCCTGTGTATCTAGAAATGCCTTTTTTAGCAAATGCGACTGATTTGTACATCTTGCCATTTTCCATATCCTTCTTTTAAAGTACCACTTGGCAAAGCAGTTACCAGAAAAGACCCATGTGATTGATATTTTAAGTCACTAGTATTTCTGTTTTCAAAGATTAAGCAGGTGGGAATTATGCAATTCTGTGGGAATTAGTGAACTGCAGGTTTCAGAGGGAGTATAAACTTGAGTAGGTAATTGAACATTATGGACTTATCGTATTTTTGCTGTCACATTATAGGGGACTGGACAGCAGAGGAGCCAACTAACACATTTATCTACTGGTTAATTAGGGTCTTGATCAATAAACGAGTTGAATGTGAATGGTTTCTTGAAACATTACTAACCCAATAACGCTTAGCAGTCAAGATTTCAAAATCTGTTTGATGATCAGTTTTCATATTTAGACACAAAATAAAAAAATCAGGAAATTATGCAACACCTGGAGGATGACAGAACAAAGTCATGATGCTGTGCATCACTTAAAGTCAGCAAGATCCAGTAAATTCAGTAAGGTTAATGGACTCGAACTTGAGTAAGAAGAAAAGTAGAAAACATATTTTAATATATGATTAAGAAAATAATGAACCATGCTGAAATCTGTCATAAAAAACCCCCAGTTTGTTCAATTTGATATGATAAAACAAACTATCATAATAAATTATGTAAGGAAGAAATTCTAGTTTATTGAAATAAAAGTAGGATTGCCCTTTACCAAGGACAGAATTTTATTCCTGAGAACAGTTAACACTTGTGAACATGTTTATCTACTTGCAGAAGTCGATTTGTAAAAGTACCTTGCCAGTCTTTTGAGAGTCCAGTGAGGCTGTTCTCATGGCAAATGAGTGGTTACCTTCTCATACTTTCGGTGACACCCAAAAGCAGAGATTTCCTTTTTTCGGCTACCCAACTCTAATGAATGTGAAGGGTAAATTGCTTTAGGATCTTCTTTCTAGTTATAATGACAAAGGACAGAAATTCAATTAAATTCCCAATTATGTGTCCTGACTTTTTGGCATTTTTCAGTCTTTTATAAAAATTAATTTTTTTAGGACATTGTGTTATAAAAATACCAGTGCTATTACTACTATTACTACCACTATTGTTACTAAACAGTGAAAATAGGAAGCTTAAATTTAAGAAAATTCAAAACTGTAGGGAAGAAAAGACTTACAGCATGTATATTGTCTCAAAAATTATTTTCTATCTTTTCATCACTAGCTTTTTTAATTACATAAGGACACCGGACTTCCATTGGGGAACTGAGTGTTAGACATGTTAATTGTGTTTAATGGCTTTTTCAAGGCAAAAAAAGTTTAGGGACACAGTGAGTGCTTTCACTCCTCACCTTGCTTAGGAGAAGAGGCAGAATTTACAAAACACTGATACTGCTTTAGCCATAATTCATATAAAATACACATTTGTGATAAAAATATTCAAACTGAAAATCAGCACTGAAAACCACCTGTTAATGACAAAGCAGAGATTTACATATACAAGAACAATAGACATGGCCAGTTGACAGTCATGGCTGATATACAGGTTTGTGTGTATTTGGTATCCATGCTGTGGGCCGAGAAACTGAAAAGTAAGGGAAATAACTGTGTGCAGCACATGCTGCTAGAGGCACTTCAGAGCCTGGGGCACTTTAGAGTCTGTATGTGCTATCAGGGACCCCAGGAATGTGACTAAGCAGCACTTGTACCAGTCTGCTCTGAAAGTGCATTCAGTCGCACGTAAATCAAAAGCTTTTGACACTCTTGAACCCAATACAGCCTTAAAAGCCAGCTTTAAAGAAGAGATTTTGTGGGTTTGGATCCACATGCCAATATGTATTATGTTGGAGTTCTGGAGACTAGATAAGGTCTGTGCTTCCAACTGAACTGGCAGTTATCTCCCTTTCTCTTCTGCTCAGTTATGAATAGCTGATTATTTAAAGTAAAATACAGGTTAAAGTAAAATACAGGTTAAAGTAAAATACAGTAAAAAAGATTAGAAAGTTGTGCTACCAATACTTGCAATAATTTGAAAAAAAAGTCATTTAACATTCTTGTGTTTTCTATCCTATCCTAAATAAAAAAATATGTTGTGGTATTAATTTATCTATGGTTAATAGAAGATATTAGCAGTCTTTTTATTCTTACCTATGAAGGAAATTGGCAAAATCATATCAATCTGAGTGTTAAATTCTTGGGTTCATAGCATGTATGACTACTTCACTTCAGGGTAAAACATAATGAAGCTTGCTCACTCAGAAGGAAGCAAAACTCTTGACATTAATACAGGAAGGAGGGTAGAAGGAAAACTGATTTTTCTACATACTGTATAGACTGGAAGAAACAGATCTAGTCATCACTTTCAAGTTAATATTGTACCAAGTGAATGTAGCTTTCTGGATACTAAATAGACACCAAAGTACCTGGAAATGGTATGAAACCTAGCTTTCTAAGCTCAAAATTAAATTCAATCCTATTAGAAATCTAAAGGATTGTGTAAACTATACTAAAAATCAATTGGGGGGGCTATAAGGTAACACACTTGTATGATGTTTTATTTGAAGGCGGCAGTAGTGCAAATTTTTAGGATATTTCGGTTTGAGATAGAACTCTAACCACTGGAAGTATAATGGTCCTAAATATATTGGAAATAGTATTTGAACGAGGTGGGTGAGGAGACTATGCAACCAATTTGCTAGTGGACCTAACCTCTGGCATCTCCCTGCTTTTATACCACAGAAGTCCAAAGTTACAAATGTATAATATGAAGGTATTTAGTATTATAGTGGGATGTGAGGTACTTGTGTTAAACCCCAACTGACTTTAAATTATCTGTTTAGAAAAATACAAACAGTCAATAAACCACCAAAGCTTAATCTTTTTCTGGACAATGAAGATGAAAAATCATGGAAGCCATATTTAGTAAATGAATTCCCAACCCTAGAAGTGTTTCTCTCAAATCACTCAAAACACACAGAGTCATAGGATCACATGTCCGGTCCAATCAACTGTTCGAAGCAGGACTTTGGAGCAGAGTGCTTGGGGCAATGTCTAGTTGAGTTTTGATTATCTCCAGGGTGGAACATACAGAGACTCTCTGAGCACCTTTTCCACTGTTTGCTAACCTACAGAATGGAGATAATTTCCTGGCTTTCAATTTTCGTCCATTGCCTCTTTACACATCTCTGAACAGTGTGGTTCCAGCCTCTTTTTTGAGTAGCTATGCATATACATTTTTAAAAAGAACAGAGAAACAAATTCAAAGAGAACCATACACAAAGAAGCACACCAACACTATATGAACTAGACACTCTGGATCCTCTGAACTGGATACTCTCTGTACCTATCTCATCTGGTGATTCCATCACTAAATTCTTCATACTGACTGGGGGTCCATGCAAGCACAGAGACAGTACAAAGCAGAACCCTATTATTAAGACCTTTTTTCTGTGTTCTGCCTCTTTCTGTTTCCTCTCTTTCCTCACACTTCATCATATGTCTGTGTCACCTGCAGGGTCTTGGCTTTTTTTTTTTTTCTAAATCACTGTTTCAGAAGAAAAATGAGAGAAAAAGTCAACATCTCTAGACTGCACTTTCATGGCCTCACGGTAATAATCCTTCAATAAGAGACTATGAGCAGCTTTTCTGGGCAAGGCAGATGTCTTGAATAGGCTGCCAGATGGGGGTGAAAAATAGAAAAAAATAAAGGAAAAGAAAAAGACATATGTTCAGCATGCAATACAAACTAGAATTTATAGTATGATAATACATACAAATCTTTCATATTGAAGCTCTGAAACTTTTTTTTATGCATATGGCAGGTCCCATTTTTGCATTGTAACCAACTATATTGTTAGAGATTGGCATTATCTCCAATAATATTAGTGGTATATTTTGTGAGGAGACTACCCACTGATTCTGCTTTGCTCTGAAATATTTTAGCAAGAAAAATTGAGCAAATAAGAAACACACTTAACACTTGCAGGTACTCCTCCCCTCCCCTCTCCTCTCCTCCCCTGTCCTCTACTCTTCTATGTACAAAATAAAGAAATCATTTGGCCCACAGTCTAGTTGCCTCTAATAAACTCTGAATGATCATTACAAACTTTACTCTCACAGATAATTTGCAATGTTCAAAGCATGCAATGACACTCAGATTCCTGAAAACAATGCAATCACTAACTGAAAGGCCATGTACAATTACATAACAATATAATTGGATCATAAGTAGAGAGAGTTCAGATTTTGCTTCTACAATGATCTGTCAGCAGCAGATATCTTTCAAATTTTATCAGATAATCAATTTAGCAGAAAGGAACCAGGAAGACAGTTCCAAAAACTGGTTTCAGATGTGTTTTTTGTATCATCCTTCCCACCAAACAAAACAATAAATAAATAAAATACGCTTGAATTGATACTCATTTAGGATTGTTATTGCAATATGTAACTGGTAGAGCATAGAGCCATATGATTGTACTACAGGTTTATGGTGAGTATTCTCACTTTCTTAGTGGAAAACTATGTAAACATTGTATTTATATTTTGTTGTATACAACATTTAAAAAATGTTAGCAACAGTGTTTTCCTTTCTTAATTTCTGGATTTTTTTCCCCTCTTAATTGCCATTATGGTTTCATATGTGATGACACAAAAAAAAAAAATCTTAAAAAAAAAAAATCAGGTCTAGATCATGCTTTGGTCAGAGTACACTTTGCTCATTTATTTCTTTCTGAGAGAAGTTACATTACTGTAGAACCAGATTTTTTCCCTCAGTATGTCTTGAGGTAAACCAGTGTTCTGAACAAGAGAAATGGATGGTTTTGATCCAGCAAAATAGAACTGTTTTTCACGGAGTTAAGATGAGTATCTCAATAACTGCGAAGGAAAAACTGTAGAGCAAAGGGCAAGATCCTCCCATCATTTGAACTCCTTGGAGAATATAATTCTCACTTAGATGAGTTCTTTGGACAAGCTCTATAGCAAATTTGGGATTAAAAATAAAGGGAAATATTTTACTGCCAAGAAAAGGTCAGGATGTTTAATACAGTAGCAATAAAGGATGCATTATGTGCTTCAGAAAAGCACAATTATTTTTCGTTCAAGCTGTGATATATCAGGTGCATATAATCTTTTCTCACTCTGACTTTAGCAAAAACACTCAAGACAGCCCCACTGTTCTGATGATTATTGACAAGTTGTATTTCTTTATTGAACTTTACAGTAATCCACCCTATTTGAGTTCTTTTGGAACACCAAAGATGCACCTAGTAATCAAAAGACTTTAGGGTTATTACTAGAAATAGCCACTCCACTCCTTTCCAACTTACATGATATTTTTATGTATTTTGAATGTATCACTCAGGAATAAAATAAGTGATAAATTAAGACAAATAATACTACTCTAGATACAAAAACATGTTGTAAATTATTATACTGGACATTCAAACATGTTCTTGCAAACCTAACAGCCTAGTAAAAGAATATGGAATTTAAAAGATATGCATATTCCACAAGAAAATAATAATATATAAGTGCTAACTGTAATTATAAATGAGGTGTTGGTTTTTTTAATTGTATTTACATACATAGCAAACTGCAACAGATTTTCATTTTAACTTACAGAAAAACACCTTTTAAATAGAACTGTTCATGTTCTTTTATGGTTTTGACTATTTTACCATCACAAATGCTTTAAAAAATAAATAAAGCCAAGGGGAGGATTGCTAGTTAATTTGGAGAAAATGCTTTGCTGCAGAGAAAGAAAACTAATGAAGCAACTATTTTTAGAGCCAAATCCAACTAAAAGGAAAAAGCTGGTTGAGACTTGAGTGTAGAAGGTAGTTGGAATGAAAGTCATCCCAGTAGATCAGAGAACAGTCTTCTAAGAAGGGGAAAGTGTGAGAAAAGCAGTGTGAGAAAACTGGGCTTCCAATAAACAAGCTTTGGCAAACTCAGGTATAGAATGTAATCTAAGGAACATATTGCAGTATAATTAATATCAAATAATATCTGTAACAGACTCTTTAAAGTGTAACACTAAAGTAGCCTGGTGTCAGAGAAAGGCATCAGGACTGAGAGAGACTCCTACACCAGAAAGGAGTTGCAGAATACTGCAAACTGGCACATGTCTAAGAATAATTTTGCAGAAGAATAGAACAAATTTATAGAGATAAAATTGGAAAGAGTAGGGAGAAAAATTGCTTAAAACTAGCAAGAGATGTAAAAAGCACCAAAGAACAAGTTCTGTAAGTGCATCAGAAATAAGACAAATTTAGTGCTTATTTCTGAACAGAGTTTAGAAATGTGCTTTAATTCTTCATGAGCATACATTTGTGTACATATTTTTGTATGAGGGACAAATTTTTTTCACTAGCAAATCCGAAGCCTTTCAGATGAACTATCTCAAAGGGGAGCTGCAGATGTATGCTTTTTCTCTTATGGACCTAGCAGTTTAGTGAGGATGTTAAGTAAAGGACTTTTAAAACTGAGGCAAATTAAAGAAGTGTCAAGGGAGGAATGGTTTTCCCACACAGTGAATCAAATCCTTGGACTACATGATCTTATAATTCATTTAAACCAAAATTACATACAATAAAAGAAACACTAAAGTGTAAAAGGTAAAAATATCTGCATCTACCACATAAGGATTCCAGTTTGTCGGGGCAATGGGTGCAGGAGAGGGTGAAAATCTCCCTCCCCTGCAAAGAACCTTTTATCTTCCATGTATCCATAATACCCAGCCATTGAACATTTAGTCACATGGCAAAATACCTTCTTAACACATTGACAGCGAAAGTTGGATCATGCCCCAAAATTTTAAGTCCTCTATTAAATCCTACCTAATATAAGTATAGATACACTTAATAGCGTGTAACTATTCAATATCCATATAAGTGTTTAATCTTAACCTGAAACTTTCTAGACCTTTTTTTTTTGTTCCTTGTCTGTGGTTATTTTTGTCTTTGGACCTCTTCTTTCTGGTAATGTCATTGGAAGTAAAGCACAGATCCAAATATGAACTGTTGAAACTGTATGTTTGAGCTTGAAGTGACCTGCTATGTATTTAATATTGACTCAACTGCATAGTATACACTTGGAGTTTCATATTATAATTCACTTGTAGGTTGGCTTATGTATAAAAAAAAACTTTGTGGATCTTATTCCAGTTCCTTTCAGAAAATAGAACTAGTGTTCACAATTCACAGTGTTGTTGTGGGACTTTTTTTGTAGGTTATTTCCTAGAATTAGAGGCACATAGCAGCAATAAAGATCTTAAAGCTAGACATTTTTTACACAAAATATCATGAGTTTTGCAGATGATTCATGTGACTGAGCCAAACACTTGTTGTATGGCCCAACTTTGAGAGCAAAATTGTAACAAGTTTTGTCTCTGTGATCAGTAGAACCAAATTAAATATGAGTAACAATAAATGAAACAGTCCTCTCAACATGGGTAAAAATTCGTTTCATTGTAGTTGATTTATATTAATTTTATTCACTGTGAGATTGAACTCGGAAGTTGCTATGACCTTTGAGGTCAATGCTGGTAGACAACTTCCTATACTGAATACAGCAAAGCTTTCCTCAAGTCTTTAAGACTAAAAATGTTGTTATTTGAATAGATACAAGAGACAGGTTTTAAATTATTTTTTTTGAAGACTAGGAGAAACAAGAAACATAAATTAGTAGATAGGATACAAAACTAGTGCTAACTCCATAGAGTGTGTTCTGAGTTCTTGGAAGGAAGTAGCTGCCCAGAGATCTGGTCAAGGTTTTTGTAAGATCTCACTGCCCTCCAAAGTCTTCCCTACTCATTTGGCTCCAGGTTAGGTGCTAGCAGCAGCTTACACACCGCTGTTCCTCTCTCTGGCTGTTCCATCTCTGTCCTCTCCAAGCTTTCAGGTCCTTCCCCTTGTGTGTTGGCTTCACGCCAACTGCTCAAGCCCACAGGGAAAGCCTCCCCACTCCCTTTTGTTCCCGGGGGCGAGGGAAAAAAAACCTATAGAAACTCAAGAGCCTGAAACCAACCGAATTATATCAAAATATGTATATATTATTTAACATATATTACAGTTATATACAGTTAGAATACTATGAACATAGAAACCAAACCCCAAACAGTTCCCTAAAAGGGAAAGGGAGAGGGAAAAGGGAAAAAAACCCCACAGATATACCCAATTAAAACTAAGAACTAGCAAAACAGAGAACTAGCAAAACTTAATCTCACCACGTCCCTCAGAAAAAACAGGATTGCCGGATGCAACGGCACTCTCCAACCTCCTGCACAGTAGGTCAGCGGTCACTGCAGGCCTCAGCTCCAGATAAAGCGAGACCAACTCAGAGACTCACTGTTCCCGAACCTCACCGGAAGAGAAGAGGAGGGCGAGGAGCTTCCCTCCCCTCTTATTTATAGGTCTTGCTACGTAAAAACAGGATGGAATACCTGAAAAACGGCCACTTCCCTAGATATGAACCTGGTTACCAAGGAAGGCCTGTATTAACCTACTACACCTCGGGGAAGGCTCATACTGCTAAAAGGTGACACCACCTCCATAGAGGAGCAATCAGGATGCAGCAGTCAGTGACCTCATCCGTTCCTGCCCAACCACACACTCCGAAAAGAGCATGACATGAGAAAATGACAATATGTCACATATCAGAGTTTGCACTACCACCCCTTCGGCTTCGAAAGAGCTGGGGATTTCATGTGGTATAAACAGGGCTTCCCTATATAAGCAGAAGGAACATCTTCAAAACAAAGTTAAATTCACTGAGCATTGCAAAAGCTTGCACTATTGCTGTTCAGAGTTTAAAATATATTCATAGACCTATTCATTTCACTTTGATCTCATCTCTATTATTTCTATTACCTACAGCAGAGTTAAGTTAGCCTTTCATTTGACAGAACTATTTTACTCTCTTGCACAAGCCAGTTCATCCAGAAAGGTATTTTTATTATAACTTTGCCTAACAAATTTTACTGAGAAATTGAGGTTTGATTCTGTGAGCTGAAATAAATGAAAATTTTCTTGTCATACAATAGCTGTAATGAGAATCCTGTTCTGCCATGTCACTATAAGGAGAGCAGCAATTACAAGATTTCTGACAACATCAGTGTTTGAGGCAAATCTCTTTCTAAAGAGGAAACACGGCTGGATGAAGCTCTGCTGGAAGTCCTTTTATTTGCCATGATGCCAAACATCAAACTACAAAATCATTTTACTCTCATTATTAACTTTTGCAAGGGGTGTACTGCTTACCATTGAGCTGTTTTCAAGTCAGTGGGGAAAAAGAGAGATGACTTTATCAGCAGAGAAGAAGATGAAGAGAATTAAAGACAATTTGATGAGGTGTAAACAAAGTAGCAGCTTGAGCTGGAGGGTGAACTGTAAATTGCAACATGGTAGTGAGAAAAAGAACAGTTTGCAAAAATAGCTTAAAAACCGTTAAGCATCAAAGCAAACAACAGGAGATTTTTAAAACTTATTTAAGCAGTAAGTTAAAATGGTATTTAAGTCCATACAACAAACAAAAATATTTCAGCCTTCAGGCACAGTACAGTTGCTTCCTCACACTGCCCTTACGCTGCTTCAGGGTTAACTCTGTAATCATTCCAGATGTTTTACAGTACTTGTGCTGAAAGGTGTAAAAGTAGGACTTGTATATTTTAAACGGCTTCATCTAGATTTTGAGTTATTAAAACATGATTGAAAACAAATTGCTTGATGGGCTTTCACCGTGTTGCAAACTCTGTTGGTTTTTTAGGTGGAACACCCACTGTAATTGCTTAAGTAGATGATTTCTCTTGGTATACATGGATATGCTATTCATTAGAACTGCTAAAGTAAAACAAAATTTGAGTTTTCCTAGACCCACACAGAAAAGTTTAACTGTTTTTAAACATGAAAATTATTTTTTATTTCGGTATGAATTTTTTTTCCAAGTCTTAGTATAGAAAAGCACACAATCCAGTAACTTGCTCTCTTTTCTCTTCATTAAAAAAAGGTTGACATCTATATATGTTATTATCTTCATATTTATTAAAAATAAATCATCATACAAGCATCCTTATACTCATAGGAACTCTTATGTGTAACATGGGTGGCTGTAGGAGTGTTTTAATATTTGTGAGTCTTGATTCAAAAGCTTGATTTTGAAATGAGCAGTATATTCAGCCCATACTGACAATGAGATGATAACCCCTTTCCCATTGGAGAGAAAACTAGTAACTCTGCAGGATCAAGGATGCCTTTAAAACATGGTTGGTTTGAGTCTCTTTCTATGTTTACATTGAAAATCTGGAAAAAGGGCATCCATTTGTACCAGTGAGAGAGAAACCTCTTCATGGAACGTGTGAGTTCTATGAAGAGCAGAGACTACAGAACTGTCACATTTGTGAAGTGGTACTTAGCACACTAACATTCAAAAGATTCAGTATTGTAACACTTGAAAAGGTTCATATGCATACACAAATCTACAGCTGAATTGATAATCTCATTTAAACATGAAAAATAGGCAATTCTTGTTCCAATGGAGTGCCTTTTGCACAGTGTCCCATTTCAGAAGTATTATTAACTTTTCCAATTGTCTGTTGCAAGTGGGCCATAATTTTTTCTAATGTGTTCCAGTTCCACAAATATCAGAAGGAACTTTGTAAAAATATTCAGATTCCCCTTCAACACCTCTTCTCAGTCTTTATCTGTAAACCACTGTAAATTTTTTCTTTTTTTCATTATTTTTTACAAAACTTGGGGAATGTGCTTATTTTCAAAAAGATATCACATATGCTCAAATTAGGAATAACAGAAACTATTTCCAGAATATGGGTTTTAAACTTTATTCAGGCAATTAAATATTGACATGTAAAAAAGAAAAAAAGCATAAAGTAGACAAGAAAAAGTAAAAAATTTTACATATGAAACTGTGTAATAATCTCATATGTTAGAATTAAAATAGTCTCAAAATAGTGTAGAAGTAGTCCTTTTAGTTTTTTCATCTGAATTTTACTATACAGGAATTTAAGAAATTATTTTATAACATGTACAGGAGGAAAACGTACGTAAAAGATTGTAAAGACAAGAGTTAAGGCTTTACAGCTCTTCTGAACATTACTAAAAATTAATAATAATGTGATATTTTTCACATTCCCTGAGTATTTTAGCTTCACAAGGCACAAGAAATATTTTCCAATTTTTTTCAATTATTCTTTCTTTTTCATATATAAAATAATGGATTGGATATTAAGGTTGTTTTGGAGCATAAATATGCTGGTACATAAATCTCCACAGGGAACATGTGGAGTGAGGTACACAAACACCATCAAGGCAAAGTAATTTGAAACTATAATACTTATTGTACCTGGTTTACAGCCCAAGGAACCTAGAGATGTTTGTTTGTTATGCAATAAATGAACGTTTGAATTAAAAAGAATATTTTTTTTTTCTCATGATTTTCCTGTGTGCAAAGATCTAGATAAGTCTGAAGATTGTCCGGTGATAATCCACGTGCGTCCAGATAAGAGAAGATGACACAATTTCCAGAGAAGAAGGGCAAGAATCAAGAAGCTGAAAGAGCCTGTAAAGGATCTTCAACAGCTCTTTTAAAAGAACAGTACTGTTCAAGAACAGTGGTGCTGCTGGTCCTGCCCATCAGTCACCACAATGCACCAGGCTTTCAAATTCAGGATAGTCACATGTAACTCTTAGTAACAGCTGCAATGTAGTAGGATTTACAGGTATAGCCAATGGCACCGACAATTAATGAGAAAACTGATAAGGTTGTAAAAGCTTTGATTCCATGTCACATCTTACACTGGCACAGAAGAGGCTCATCTTCCTCAAACTGCACTTCTCAGTCCCTCTCCCAAATTAGGATCCCAAACTTTTTCCTATCCTCGGCTTTCTACTGTAACACCATCTCAACCTACCCTTCTAACTGCAAGCCCTCTCCCAGTTCCTCAGCTTTGTATTTCATTTCTTCAGTCACACTGGTTTTGATGGGATGCACAGGCAGGACAAGGAATAGAGATTTCAATTCCCAACACTTCGGAGAACTTCCTGAAGACATAAAACACCCATTGTACTTCCTAGTTCAAGATAACGCTTCACTTACCAAATGCTGAAAAAACTTAGACTGCACATTAACCAGCTGGAATGCAGAGGCACTTGTGTTTCCTGTCAATGTGATCCCATAACATTGCATTGAAAATCATTCAAGATTTATTGAGAAAGAAAAGAGAGAAAAAGAGTATGATTTCTTAGTCTAGCACTGAAAGCACTCAGCCATAAGGGGACAATTGTAACTGTAGGTTCTGCTCACAGGGTTGCATTTTACTCAGAGACTGAAGAACTCAAATATAGATAGAGCTTTAGAAAAAGTGACAGAACTTCCTCCTCACAGATAAGGCAGTCAAAAAGTCATACTTTGTCTCTGTGTAGTCTATAACATCAGATTTGTCCTTGCACATCAGCATAGCTTGGAGAACTTGAAGTACAATCTATATATTGATGATAGGGTACTTTTGAGGGATATGTGGGCTGAAACCCCTGTTAGATTTTTGACTGAACTGAACTCCTACTTCTAGACAAATTCTCTGAGGTATTACATAAAAGATAGATTGTGGCACCCTTCTAGAAAAAATAGCATTCACAGCTGCCTTTTATAGGATTTCTGAATGTGTCTGATAGGCTCAGAGCCCACTAGGCTGAGCTTCTCCTGATGCCTTGGAAGAATGCCACAAACTTACACCGGGCCTATATAGGAAATACAGATTGAACTCTTCAGTACTTATGCACAGGCACAGAGGCAGAACTCATGACCTAAAGAAAAAATTTAAAGATTGACCTTACATATTTTTGAATTAAATCTACAGAATTCCATTTAATCCCTGGTTTGCATAAGTGAAAAACAGAAGTGCAAAGGTATTTAGGAGTCTAATATCTCTTATGGAGTCTTATTCCCCTTCAATTTCAATTGGAATTGTGGTGTATATAAAGAGGGGTAGGGCACTCAAAAGACTTTGTGAATTTGGTCCTCTTATTCTTTGCAGCATAATTTTGGAAGTGTAAATAGAATAACAGAATCACAGAATATGCTGAGCTGGAAGGGACCCACAAGGGTCATCAAGTCCAACTCCTGGCCCTGTAAAGGACCATTCCCAAGAGTCACATCATGTGCCTGAGAGTATCATCCAAAGACTTCTTGAACTCTGTCAGGCTTGGGGCTGTGACCACTGCCCTGGGGAGCCTGTTCCAGTGCCCTACCATCCTCTGGGGGAAGAACCTTTTCCTAATATCCAACCTAAACCTCCCCTGACACAACTTCAGGCCATTCCCTCAGATCCTGTCACTGGTCTCCACAGAGAAGAGACCAGTGCCTGTCCCTCCTCTCCCCTCATGAGAAAGTTGTAGGCTGCAATAACAATGTTTCTCTGTAACTGACTGCAAAACTTTGAAAAATTTCAGGTTTAAATTCCTTAACAGATACAGGATATGATGTGGGAAGGATATCTCAATAGCTGCCAGCTTTGTTTATTTAGTTCAGGTGCTGAGAAGCAGCTGAATCTTTCTCCATTGTACTGAAAAGTTCAACATTTGGAGACCTCACATCAAAGCCCCAACTGCATTAACAAAAGAAAGCTTGGAGAGGAACATATTTTACCAATACCAAAAGACTGAACACTACTGAAGCTGATGGATCTCATCTCCCAAATGATTTTCTGTAGTGTAACCCACTCTCCACTCTTGGCCTCTTCTGTAAAGACCAGTTACTTCAAATGGCTCTCATGGCATGTTTTGTCAGTGCCAGAGGTCCTGTAGACGTTTGTGGTCTTGAAGGCAACCAAAAGTTTTCTCCTCGGGGAGAGGAGGGTTTTACTTTCCCCTCAGAGCCTCTGGGTGTGCAGCTCAGACAAGTCTGAAACTGCTATTTAGCAATGAATTAGAGATATGATTCAGAACAAAATGAGAAGCATATGAGTAAGTATATGCCAATTTCTCATAGCCCTTTTTCTGAGAACCACACTTCCAAGTGTCAAGTGGGTGAAATCACATAAAGGTGTTTTGCTTTTACTAAAAGGGTCAAGTATTTCAATATGGTTTTGTCTTTGGAATTAATTTTGTGTCATACGTGCTCTTTTTCCCTCCCCTTTATCCAGCACTCCAGTTCCTGAAATATATATGATGATGCATGCAGCACAAATAACTGGTTACCATAGGAACAACTGTAATAGTGATCCCAAAGCAGGGTTGGACTTTTTTTCAGGATTTTTTTTTTTCCCCCTTAATACCATACTTTGTACTTACATAAAGATGCTAGCCCCTTTTCATTTGCAAATCATTCTGGAAAAATGCTCCCATTTAACATGATTTGACTATAAATCAATCAAAATTTTCAGTACATTTGCAGTAACCTTGTGCATTTTTTACTGATAGAAAGATGAACACTAAAGGAATTTGGTATCCACGACATTGGAAATGACAGTCTTGTGATAAGCATTACTTCCTTAAACATTGCCATGATGGCATTACTGAGGTAAGCAAAGTATTTATTATATTTCTCTTCTTTTTGCCTGTCATAAATTACCCTCTTACCACATCCTAGCACGCACCTATGAGAAATCACAAACATATGTAAGTGTGAATAAAGCAAAATGGCAGGTAAATTTTCATTCTTCTGAATGTAAATAGTATTGTGCATTATTATCTATGTCTGCAGACATCATCAGGATCCCAAACTGGATTTCAGACATTCACTAACATATTGTCACAACCCTATGCATAGGTTTATAGAGAAGTAATCAAGGATCAGTCTGCCTTGGAGATGCTTTTCCCCTCAGTGTTCCCAGGAAATGGCTTCTTCATTGCTTGCTGATGGGAAGTGAAAATTTATTTTTTCTTTCCTTTGCTGGCACACAAAGGACCTGAGGTTTTGCTTCAGTAAACTGCCCTTTTCTTGATCTATGAGGGTTTTTTTTCCAACTTATTTTCTCTTGCTGTCACCATCCTTGGAAATTTTCAAAAAATGTGTGGATGTGGTACTTGAGGGGATGGTTTAATGGTGAACGTGGTGGTGGTGTTAGGCTGGAGGTGAGACTTAAAGGTGATCTTAAAGGTCTTTTCCAATCTTAAGAGTTCTATGATTCTATGATTATGTGAAGAAGGGGAGTGATACAGCAGCTTGGTTGGCACCAGGTCTCCAGTCAAGGTCAACCCATCACAGCCAATACTTAACCTCCATTTTGGGTAGCACAAATTAATAGGAGAAACATAAGTTAATGCTTCATAGGGCTTCCTTGGAGAAAAAGAATTTCAGTTGAAAACAGTTAATAACTTCTTTCCTTTGGTCATGTGTATTACAGTTTTCAACTTAAATAAATTAAAAAGATATTAGGAGAAGCTGTAAGATACCCATTGATAGCGAATGTGACCTACATGTGATTGGAGAAGTCTGCCTGCGTTGCTGTACCTGAATACAGTAGTTCTGTGTGTATACCATGTTTTCCTGGAGTGCTGGGGTACTAGGGTACGTCCACACTGCAGCCAAAAGAGTTTTTTACTGAGTTTTAAATGGTTATGAGACTGCTGCTAGCAGTAGATCTGACTAGCTTAACATGGACGGTACACTGTAGTCCCCAAAATACCTCAAGCAGTGATATACAAGTTTCAAAAAGTTTTAATTTTCTGACCAAACCCACATTTTAGTGAAAACTCACACATCAAATCTGTTCAAAAACTCTCTTCTCCTACCTGACAAAAATTAGTTATTATTCAATAGTTTAAGGAAATAGATGCTGTTACAAAATTTCACCTTTCAGAACTGAAGGTTTTTCACAGTCAATAGGTCTGTATCATTACATGAGCTGAAAAAATAAATTTTAATATGCGGGGTCTCTTCCTATTTGAAGTGATACCTCATGTAATTGTAAGTAATAGTGAAGTTTACAGAGGCTTTCCCATCCACTGAAAGAGCTACTGTAACTTTCTAGTTACCGTGAGCTCTTAATATTTTATTTCCCATGCAAACTATTTAATTTGGTCACAAAGCAGATTCACATCATCATTTTTTCCATTTGACATATAGAATTTAATTATAGTAAACATTTGACACTAATTAGATGGTAGCTTTAGAGAACCTGGTTTAATTTATTAGATTTAGGCATTTAACTGCAGTGCAGTTAGTGTATAACCATGTTTAGGGCTATAAATTCTATAAAACAGTAATTAATGCCCATATACTTGCTGCTTCATTAATCTATGGGTTTGGATACCTAAAAATGTAAAGTGTAGTGTATTTTATTATGCAATGAAGAGGAAAAAGTTTTTTGCGTAAGAGAGAGTAGAACTTTTACAAAGCTGTCAAAATACCATGACCTTCCAAGGACAAAACCCCCTGAGATGATTTTTCTATCCTTCCTTTAGGACCTAATGCACTCTCTCATTCCTTAGTGGATGTTTCTCATGGTACAAAGCCAGCATGTCCTGTTTAGGTGATATAATTAAAGGCTATGAGGTTACCTCTGTTGCCTCATGTCATCGAGTTTCTGTTTCTACCTCCATCAGCACATCTGTGCATGGGGTTCTCCTAACCCAGTGTCTCAAAATGATGCAGGCATTTATGTTATCATTTGTAGTGGGTTTCTGTGGTGGGTGGAGGTTACAAGGGTGGCTTCTGTTAGAAGCTGTTGGAAGCTTCCCCCGCCTGGTGGAGCCAATGCCAGCTGGCTCCAGGATGGACTTCCTGCCACTGGCCAAGGCCAAGCCTATTAGGAGTAATAGTAATGCCTCTGTGACAACATATTTAGGAACAGAAGGTTGTTGTGCAGAAAGAATTCCAGCCAGGGAAGAGGGGAGGGAGAACATGGGAACAACAATGCAGACACCAAGGTCAGTGCAGAAGGAGGGGTAGGAGGTGCTCCAGGCGCTGGAGCTGAGGCCCTGCAGCCCGTGGTGCAGACCAGGATGGGGCAGCTGTGCCCCTGCAGCCCATGGGGGACCATCGGGGTGCAGAGACCCACCTGCAGCCCATGGAGGAGCCCATGCTGGAGCAGGTGGATGAATGAAGGAGGCTGTGACCCTATGGGAGGCCCAGGATGGAGCAGGGTCCTGCCAGGGACCTGCAGCCTGTGGAGAGGGAAGCCCACGCTGGAGCAGGTTTTTTCCTGGGCAGGACTTGTGGTCCCTGTGGGGGACCCACACAGGTACAGCTCATCCTTGAAGGACTGTATCCCATGGAGGAGTGACCCACAGGACAGCACTTTGGGAAGAACTGCTGCGCAAGGGATGGACTCACACTGGAGAGGTCCATCAAGGACTGTCCTGTGGGAGGGACCTCACGGGGGCAGGGGAAGGGCTCCTCTTCCTGAGCAGCGGCAGAAACAACTGACTGTAACCCCCATACCCTGTCCCTCTGCACTGCTTGGGGGGAGGAGGGAGAATACGGTAGGAAAGAGAGGTGGGGTGTTTTTAAGATTATTTTATTTCTCATCCTTTGGCTCTTTTCCTGTTAGTAATAAATTTAAGTAATATAGCCACTGAATCTCTTTTGCCCATGAAGGTAATAAGTAACTGACCTCTCCCAGCTCTTATCTCTACTCATGAATCCTTAGCTGTTTTTTTTTTTCCTCTCCTCTGTCCAGTTGCAGAGGGAGAGTGAGAGAGTGGCTTTAGTGGGTATCTGGCATTTGGCCAGGGTCAACCTGCTACACCATTTCAGAAAAAAGCTAGGGAAGGCTGTACCTAATTAGCAACCTCTAACAGCAGGAGGAGAAATGACAAGCAGTAAAGTTGTGAAGAGTTGAAGCCCTCTTTGCAGAATGGTGGGACGACAGAGAACTGCACGATATCGTCAGAATCTGAACTAGCACCCTGGCTGACCCTGCTAAAAATTATCTCAGTGCAGCAAGTTCACAATATTAACTACGTTATCTTCTGTTTACTGTTTCTGCTGTTCCCTGGTAACACTGAATCACTTAGATGAATAATAGGAAAAATGTAAATAAGATATTCTGTAGAACTCAGTGCCCTTTTCTGTGAGTTATGTTACAAAAGATGAGCTAATTTTTGGAGCCAAGCAGCGATTTTCCACAAAATATTCCTTTTGCTGGAAAATTAAAATTATTGCTCGTGAAATGTTTTTCAGGAAGCAAAAGCTATTTAATTTGAGAAGTAAAATATTTAATAATTAAAAAAAATTACTCTGTTACAAAATGGATATTTAATTGTGCAAATTTGAAATTACTTTTTATTTGAAAATGAAATTGTCATAGTAAAATGCAAACTTCATCCAGTTCAACAAGGCCATGTGCGAGGTCCTTCACCTGGATAAGGACAATCCCAAGCATGGATACAGGATGGATGATGAGTGGATTGAGAGCAGCCCAGAGGAGAAGGACTTGGGGGGACTGCTGAATGAAAGCCTGAATATAAGCTGGCAATGTGCAGTTGCAACCCAGAAAGCCAACAGTACCCAGGGCTGCATCCAGAGCAGCATGGTCAGCAGGTTGAGGGAGGTGATTCTTCCCCTCCAGTCTGCTCTGGTGAGACCCCACCTGGAGAACTTCATCCATCTCTGTGGTCCCCAGCATAACAAGGACATGGAACTGCTGGAGCAAGTCCAAAGGAGGGTCACGAAAATGATCCAAGAGGTAGAACACCCTCCTGTGAGAAAAGGTTGAGAGGGTTTGGGTTGTTCAGGCTGGAGAAGGCTCCAGGGACACCTTATTGACTTTTAATACTTAAGGAGGGCTTATGAGAAAGGTAGGGACAGGCCTTTTAGTGAAGCCTGTAATGATAGGACAAGGGGTAAAGATTTTAAACTAGAAGCAGTGGTAGATGCCCCATTCCTGAAAACATTTAAAGTCAGGTTTAACAGGACTCTGAGCAGCCTGATCTAGTTGAAGATGTCATTGCTTATTGCAGGGGAGGTTTGGCTAGATGACCTTTAAATGTCCCTTCCAATCCAAGCCATTCCAAGAAAAATAAAAATAAATTTTAAAACTCACATTGTTCATGACCAATTAGATTGAAACTGGTCTCAGGATTTTTTCTAAATACCAAATATTTTTTTCTGAAATTTCAATTTTGTGATGTGCAAATCAGTCAGCACAAAGAAGCAGAGAAAAGTATAAGTGTACAGAATTCACATAGCAACAGGGATGGATTTTAATAGAGCTGATTATGAAGTAGATGGGGGGGTGTGTGCATGTTGGGGGAGAACTGCAATTATTTTTAATTTGCAATGAAAAGCCAAGAATTTGCGAAAAGAGGAAAAAATAGACAAGCAAGATATATAAGGAAATGAAAATGAGAGTAGTAGATAAAATAAAACTCATTTGTCCCTTCTGTCCTATGCATACAGTTAACACAGATTTCTTCTCTCCTGTAGGTTTAATGCAATACTAATGGCTTCAGTATCTGCTTCTTAGATAGTTATACCTTTAATATTGCTGGTTCCTAAGAGACCATATATTTTAGTAAACACCTAGAGAATAAAAAGCTTGCTCAGGGATCTATTTGTGTTTAAAAACAAACTATTGAACACAGTTGTTTGGAAGCACAGTCACTGGGGCTGGGAAATAACTTCCATTCACTTTTGAGAAATATATTTGAGGATGCCAGTGCAGAGCTTGAGACTGTCTTCTGAACCGGCTGCACCCTCAACAATAGTGGGAAACTCAGGTTTTATTGGCCTAAAAACATGCATGATGATGATTAATATTTGATTTATGTGTCTTCTGTGTTTATTTGTTTAGAAAAATGCCCTGCCTCTTCCCAGTAATCCAAATCCTATGTTGTAGCAGTTTCTATGGCAACTATGCATTTATTATTGAATAAAGAAAGAATTATGTAAACCAAAGCCATAAACCATACATAAATTATCAATGCATAAATTGCTACTATCCTGGTTTCTCAGTCCAATTCTCTACAGTTTTTATATCAGCAAGTAAGAAACTTAAGAAAAATGAGAAGTAGAAGGTTTCACTCAACCTTTTATTCAGGAACATTATTGAGACAGCTATCTGTCTAGAAATTCTGATAATATCTGACTCAAATAATTCAGAAATCATGAGTCATTCCCTTAAAGTCATGAGTCTGGTTTTTAAAATCTTGAAATTTAATAAATAAATAAATAAATAAATGAAACCCCTCTACATTTTTATTCAATTTGATGGCAGAAGTATGCTATCAATTTTGAAAGGTTTTTTTGAAACTTAGTTGAGCTACCAAGGATATATTTTAAGGATGGAAACTCAGATTCTGAATAATTTTGGTATTCTAATAACATGTTCTGCCTGCTGATATACATCAGTTACAATATCAGTTCTCTTAAAAACTGAAAGACGTACTCAAAGATGGACACCCACTCCTCTTTAATTAGTTTTCTCCATTGATTTCCATTATTTGGCTCTATCCGTGTAAAACAACAGTCAAAATCTCATTTGCAGCTAAATGTAGTTGAAATTCAGGAGCTGTAGCCAAGGTTTCAGCCTTTAATTTCTAGATGCCGACTGGAGATTCAAAATCTTGGAATCTTTCACAGCACTGAAAAAAAAAAAAAAAAACCCCAACTAAAAAAAAACAAAACAAAACAAAACAAACAAACAAAAAAAAACAAAACAAAAAAANACAAAACAAACAAACAAAAAAAAAACAAAACAAAACAAAAAAAAAAAAACCCACCACAAAAAAAACCCCTAAAAAACCCCCTCCAAATCCTACTGCAATACTTGAATTTTGAGAGTGAAAATGTTGAAATAAAACATTTTGACACTTTCTGGAACTAAATGTTTTGAAACTTCCATTTGAAAATATTTGAAATGTTGCTGCTGTGAATCAGAAGAAAATTGTTCTGTTAGGGAAATTTTTGGCCAAAATTGCAAATCCATTCATAACAGCTGCCAGACTTTCTGAGGCAGACAGCAAGATCTGAGCTCAGGGATTCTCATACATGCTGAGCATAACTTGTCAACCTAACTTCCCATGTTCTTGCTTATTTAATATTTGGCTTTGCCTGAGTAACCTCAATCAAAAGTAGATCTTTCCAAATAGCAACAACTTAAACTTGAAACAACTTAGCTTGAAACCTATGCTGTTATTTTTGATACGAAACCAAAAGAATATATATAGGACAAGAAGCTTGTCTCCATAGGTGCAGTGCATGCTGATTATCTACATGTAATTTTACTTCATAAAGTCATAAAATTACCTTCACTTATGAAAGCAACACAACATTACATATAATTATAATATTTACTGTTCAAGTCTTTGACTAAGAAACAGAATTTTTTGTTTACCATCATATTTAGTCTTATTATCTCAGTGGGATATTTAACATGTATGTTTTAAAGTACTCTTGAAGCTTTCCAAAGACAGAAGGTTGAACAAAAATCCAGACATACACCATATTTAAAGTACAAGGTGCAATTAGAAATTTTATGGAGGAAAGACTGCATTAGAATCTATTTCATTATTTGTTTTCTCTATTCAGTAATCTACTTTGTCTATTCAAGAAGTTGATGTAAAGAGAAAATACTCAATCCACCTCCAAATCTTCTTGGATTTTTGAGGGTTTAAATTATTATTCAGTGTATTATAAATATACGTTTGTTTGGGGGTTTCGTTTTATAAAAAAATATTACGCAAATATTATGCAAGTACATACCTCTTTGGGATGATTGCAAGTCTTTCTGAGTGGAGATAGTGGTGAAATCTGAAGAAGTATTGAAAATATTTTACTCATATTATGTTGTTAGAATATAAGAAACACATCCAGTATTTTCAACAGATAAATAATTTCTGTTCTACTTTCCTCCCAACAAGCATTCTGAAAAATATTTTTTATGCCAAAACAATAAGGAAAAAGAAAAGGACTATTCTGTGTAGCTCAGTGAGTATGGTGGTTTGGGAATCCAGATGAAATATGTTATCTCATAAAATATCCCTTTCTTTTTAATCTTTAAGATATCATGAGATAACAATACAAACTGTTATATCTACAAAAGTAAATGATATTTTTAAGGAAAATGTTATAAATTATCTATTCTTAGGTTTCAAGGACTATTATGATACATTGTAAAATTTTTGTACATAAAAAGTTCTTTAGTACCTATTGTGGACTTTGCTGAAAATGCATATCTTACTCTGCTAATAATATAGAAAACAGGTATGTTTTATTTAACATTTTTTAATAAGATAACTAATTTTTCCTTTACAGAATGCCATATGCCTATGGACCACACACACTTATTCAATACAATGCTATCCGTCAAATTCAGAGTATTTCTATTTACAAACTCAAAAGAATGGTATTCATGTCATAGACAAAATACTTCTTTATTCCTTGTTCTTCATTAGAGAGGAACACAAAGGCCTTGCTGCTTTTTCTTTAAGTGATTAATGCTGAATGCCTTAAATATCTGTGTAATACTAGTAATTTATTAATTGAAAAAGCAAGATGGATAAGAGGTATATAGTGATCTAGGCATTTAACAGAGCATTTGGTCAATCAGGACGTGAAAATAGAAAAATGCTTCTCTCAGTTAACAGTGTACCAACGTCTACTTCTAGAAAAAATTCAAGCTGCTCTTTCCTAAGTGGGAAGGAGAACAGATAAGGAAATCCATATAAAAGAGACTCATAGAATCATTTAATGGTTTGAGTTGGAAGGCACCTTAAATATCACCGAGTTCCAAACCACCCCTGCCATGGGAAGGGACACCTTTCACTAGAACAGATTGCTCAAGGACCCATTCAGCATGGCCTTGAACATTTTTGGGGAGGGAGCTTCCACAGCTTCTCTGGGCACCTTGTTTCAGTGTCTCACCATCCTCACAGTGAATATCCAAGAGTATTTGCTCTGCAGTTTTGCTTGACACAGAGGTGAGACTGACTGGTCTGTAGTTTCCCAGGTCTTCTTTTATTCTCTTTTACAAAATAAGGACTATGTTTCCCCTTTTCCAGTCATTAGGAACTTCATTGGACTGCCTCAGCTTTCCGGATATGATGGATAGCATCTTAGCAACTTCAGCTGCCAGTTCCCTCAGGTGCTGCAGATGCATCTCATCGGTTCCCATAAACTTATATATTTTCAGGTTCTTTAGATAATCTTGAACCCTATCTTTTCTTACAGTGAACAGTACTGATTCTTCCAGTCCCTGCCTTTGGAATCTCTAAATTTGACAGCATGGCTACAGCACTTGCCAGTGAAGACTGAGGCAAAATATTGTGGAGTACCTCAGCCTTCTCCATATCAGTTGTAGGCAGGATTCCTATTTTGCTCATCAGGGTGCGGTACAATTTTTTTCAAATTCCACTGGTGTCCTATGTAGCTGAAGAAACACTTGTTATTTTTTTTACACGCCTAGCAAAGTGCTTTGTCTCTCCTGATTCCCTCCCAGAACTCCCAGCTGTAAAGATCAAAAGGTGGATGAATTGTCCAGCCATCTCCAGCAATACAAAGGGTCTGAGTTTCAGCTCTGGAGGTAGTGTCCCAGGAGTTGCAATTAAAATAGGGTAAGTCCTCCTCCCATCTATATAGTGCTGTATCTAAACTATTAGGAGTAAGTGTTCCTCTACTCAAGAGAGTGGGTATAATGGGCACATACCATGGGCCACCCTATGGTTTCCCTGCAGGACCGTGGAGAGGGCATGAGGAAGTGGTATGGAAAATTTACCTTGACCCTAAAGGCACAAGTGCATGAGTCACAAGAAAACACAACCACAAAATGGGGTCCTTCCGGGAAAATTGTTGCTCAGCTTCCAGTGTGCAGCTCCCCAGACAAAGGGCTGATTTTAATTCTGATCTTAGTAAAGGGACTTCTGAATCGTATTTACAAGAAGTGAGTAATGAATAGTATGACCACAACTGGCAGGGCCCTGCCTCCAGCCAGGTGGGGGAACGGGACAACCAAATTTATTGGACTGTGTCGGTCTGCTGGCCTGGCACGTCAGACCAACAGGAGTGTAAGGCTGAAGTGGATGTTGGTGCACAGTGTATTCTAATGTCACCAAGCTATAAAGAGGCAGAACACGTTTGTATTTCTAGAGGGACAGGGGGATCCCAACAACTATCTATTGGAGGCCAAAGTCAGCCCAATGGGGGATGAGTGAAAAATGCAACCCCCCCGTGACTAACCCAGAGGCTCTGTGCATCCCTGGCATAGACTAACTCAGGGGAGGCCATTTCAAGAATGAAAAAGTGCACCAGTGGACTTTTGATATAGCTGTCTTGGAAACAGAGGAAATTAAAACCTTTGTCTATCTTTCTCAGCCTCTCAGAGTACCCTTCTGCTGTGGGGTTGCTGAGGGTCAAAGATCAACACGTACTAATTGCATGGTGTCCTGGTTTTGGCTGGGATAGAGTTAATTTTCGTCCTAGTATCTGGTACAGTGCTGTGTTTTGAATTTAGGATGAGAACTATGCTGATAAAACACTGCTGTTTTGGTTGCTACTGATCAGTGCCTGCACTAAGTCAAGGGCTTTTCAGCTTGTCAGCACCCCATTAGCAAGGGGGGTAGGGGGCACAAGAATCTGAAAGGGGATACAGCCAGGACAGCTGAACCCTACTGCACAAAGGATATACCATACTGTATGACATCATACTGAACAATACAACTGGGTAAAGTCAAAGCTGGTGGGTCATGGTCCACTGCTTGTGGAGTGGCCAGGCCTTGGTCAGAGCACTGTGAGCAATTATATTGTGCATCATCTGTTTTTTATATTACTTCGTCATTATTATTGCTTTCCCTTCCTTTTCTGTCCTACGGAAAGTTCTGTGTTTCAACCTGTGAGTTTTACTTTTTTTTTCCAATTCTCTCCTCCATCCCATTGCAGAGGAGTGAGTGAACAGCTGTAGGGTGTTTAGGTGCTGGCCAGGTTACATTACAATGTTATCCCCACCTTCACTGCTGATACATTTTGGTTGTACGTTTTAGCTTGGCTAAAGAAGGATTCAATTTATACTTCATCATGGTCATTCCATGCATAGAAGTGAATCTATACAATTTGTGCCAAATTCTTTGCTCAAAAGAACTGATTGCCTAACATTATCCAGTGGTTTTACTTTTTTTTTTTCACCTTGAAAGGAATGGAGTGCCTGAATACATGAATACCATCTGGGAGTAAAGCATTCAAATAACTCAGTGTTATGAAATTGTCTGTATTTTTTCTGTGTGTTCACTGATTAGATTAAAGTAAATCTTTCTATTCTGTGGATGGTTCCCTAGATGATGGTACTGTAAGTTTCAATTTTATTAACAATGTCTGTTTATCTTGATAACAACTCCACAGCTCAAACCTGGGGGAATAATAGTAACAGACATTTCAACTACTGACTACCCTTGTCAGCATTTGTAGTATCAAGTTCTTTTTCTTTTTTTTTTTTTCTTTTCGTGCTGTAAATTAACCTCAAAATTGTTTGTGCAAACTCCAATCCAGTGACCACTTCCCTAACATGACTTAGTAGACTGAGGTGTGCAGAAGCTCAGAATCACCTTTATGTGCAGTTTTACAAGTATTTTCTGAATGCTTTCAAAACAACCATTGTTGCTATGAACTGGTGACATTGGTTTAATTTTCCTTTTCTGAAAACCAGTTTGAAAGAAACAAAAGTACAGCAAAACTTAATAGGGGGCATATTACTACGTCACCACATTTTTAAAAACAGCAACAAAATAATCAGAAGCTAATCTTTTATATTTTCATAGTCAGTCCTTACATCTGGTACAGTGGCTGGATGGCCAGGCCCAAAGGGTGGTGGTGACTGCAATTACATCCTGCTGGTGCCAGTCAGCAGGGGTGTTCCCCAGGGCTCAGTGTTGGGGAAAGTCCTGTTGATAAGGAAATATCCTTATCAAAGATTTGGACAAGGGGCTCCAGGGCAGTCTCAGTCAGTTTGCAAATGGCCCCAAGTTGGACTGGAGTGTTGATCTGCTGGAGGTAGATGTAGGATGGTTCTGGAATGGTAGGAAGGTTCTGCAGGTGGATATGTACAGGCTGCATTGATGGGCTGAGGCAAATTGCTTGAGGTTCAACAAGTGCAAGGGCTGGATCCTGCCTTTGGGTCACAACAACCTCATGCATTGTACCAGATTTAGGGAAGAGTGGTTGGAAGGCTGCCTGGTGGAAAAGATCCTGGGGATGTTGATTGGTAGCTGGCCAACGTGCCCAGGTGAACAAGAAAGGCAGTGGCATCCTGGCTTGTATCAGAAATTGTGTGGCCAGCAGGACGAGAGCAGTGACTGTCCTCTCGTACTCGGCACTGGTGAGGCTGCACTTCAAATTCTGTGTTCAGTTTTGGGCCTCTCACACCAAGAAAGAGGTGTTGGAGCAAGTCCAAAGAAAGACAACAGGGCTGGAGAAGGGTCTGGAGCACAAGTCTTATGAGGAGCAGCTGAGAGAGTTGGGGCTTCTTATCCTGGAGAGAGGAGAAGGGTGAGGGGAGATCTTATCACTCTCTTCAATTACCTGAAAGGACCTGTGGGTGAGGTCAGTTTCAGTCTCTTCTTCCAAGTAACAAGTGATAGGACAAGTTGCACCATTGAAGGTTTTGATTGGATATAAGAAAAAAAAAATCTTCATATAAAGGGTTGTCAAACATTGAAATAGATTGCACAGGGAAGAGGTTGAATAACCATCCCTGGAGGTGTTTAACAGACATTGAGGTGTGGCACTTAGTAGTGGACTTGGCAGTGATTAGTTAATGGTTGTACTTGATTATCTTTTCCAACATAAATGATTCTGTGATTCTATTCTACGATCTATCTTATGAAAATTAAAGGCAGGTACCTAAGTTAAGCACTCCATCTAACCAGGGCAGGTGGGGTTTTTTTCCTTCTTTACAAGTCCAATTACCTTTGCAAACCTGAAAAACTAGTGGCTTCAGGTGTGTTTGTGCTTGAAATTGTTCGATTTTTTCTTCTGTACTGGTGGCAACAGGTTACCCAAATGCTAGAGGTCTATAGCTCCACTTCCCAAAAGAATACATTAACTTTTGGCAGAAAGTAGTGAAATACACATCATGTACTCGTGTGAATATCAGAAATATAGACCTGTGTTTGAAGAGTATGGGTGTGTTGGACAGCAACCAAGAATTTGAGTCCAAGGTTGATCTTATGGCACTCTGCAGTTGTGGAATTGACCCCCATAAGACCTGGGGATAATCTTTGTACCTTTGTGTGCTGGATAAAAGTTGGTATTTCTTGTATTGTTTATGTAATTTGTCCTGGCCAGGGCTGTGTCTTGTGCAATATTACAGTGGTTCCAGTTAGGCATATAAACAGTGCTGTAATAAAAAAATAAGACGAATATTCATAACAAAATAAATACTTATGTTGAAAATATGCTGATATGTCTGAAGCATAGACTTCATTGCAGTTTTTACTGTTAGATAAATACATTTTCTTTTAAAAAGAAGAAGTATCCTAGGGACATTTGTAAGTTTTCTGCCATATCATATTAAATCTATGATTGGATAGATTTGTGTTTCAAGACTTCATTCTAACTACTACAATAAGAAGTACAAATCACAAAGTTTTTAATTTTATTTGTTTTATTTGCATATAGAATCTGGACCTTGAGCATGCTACCTTAACATAATTCCTTTGAGGCACTTTAATCAATGTAAAATTAAAGTTAATTATGGTAATTAAATCTTCTCAAGGTAAAAGGTGACTAGAGCACTACTCAGCTGTAGCAAAAGCCAAAAAAAAAATAAAAAAGGGAACTTAATAACATCTTCTTCATTAGTTTGGTATTAATACAGTGCCATCCTAATGCCTTTGATGAAACCTGAATTTTAAATGAAAAGCAGAATTTGCCTTTCACTGCCTGATGTGCGACATTACAGATAAATGACAGACGTGTTTTTTGTCTACACTGTCATTGTTGGTCTCTCTTATTCAATTTATGCATCTCTCACTCCATAAAACACTAAATAGCTGCATTGTGAGACTTAATGTGTGGTGTTCTTTGGTTCAATCCTCAAGTAGTTTCAGCTGAATCAGGCATTGAAGGGATGGTATTGTATCGATGCTGTGCTCTGATCTTGTTATTGCAGTGACCAGGATCTTGGTAGTCCTCACTGTAGCCTCTCTGGTTGCCTGTTCTGTGCTATAAATTTGTAGTTATAAAGTACTCCATTTAACTCCTGTCTGAGCAGATCTGTCTCTGTTGCTCTCTACTTCTCCAACAGCGAGAGAAACACTAATAAATCTGACTTCAGCACTCACTAAAACAGAGATCAATTTGGTAAGCACCAACATGGAAACAAATAGGTCCTTTATAGCTATTAATAAAGGAGGATAGTTGCTGGCATTAGTCACAGCATTTAATTTCACCAAAACAGTAGCTGGCTTTCCTCAAGTGAGGATTTTCTGTAGGTATTTTCAAGTGTCATGGCTCAAGTTTTATAAGTAGGCAAATCTTGTTTTCAAATGATAAATAAATCAATAAATATACACACATCCCTCCAACAACATATTGAAAGCACTTCTGGTTAAAAACGAACTGCATACATATAAATAGAGGATTGGAAGATAACAAAGTCTAACAATTTGAAAGATGCACTGCAATACTAGTCACTGACTCTGAATAGGTGTGTTTTTCCTCCCCTGAGAAGCATATGGGTTTTGGGTGGTTGTTTTTCCCTTCAAAAATAAGTTTTTAATCTGCTCAGAACACAGTGCTGATTGCAAGGAGAATAAAAATGAAAGCATGAGAATCTAATTAGACAAATGAAAAACAGCTTGATGAGTCAGTAGCCCATATTGTATGTCAAGAAGATAGACGTTTACCTTTATTCTCACTAAAGTTCACTGCTGTCATTGCAAAGATAACTGCTCCAGGCACTGCTTCATTTCCTTTCCAAAGACATAATCCTTGTTTCCAATTACTTCAACACATGGGAAGACTTGCTTTCTATGCTGCCAAACTGTGTTAAATCAAACTGATCATATGGATTTAGTAAGCTGCAGGTATGACCAATACATAGTGGGAGACCATCAAAGAATTTTTGGTTACTGTACACACAGAAGACTCATAACCAAACTAATGGTGATTACCATATCACTAAAATAGGAAGAACAGATGTGTTTGGGTCTTTTTACTGCTGAAACTCACCTGATTGATTGGAGTGAGAAAAAAATAAAAAAACAAACGTGCTCACAATTATAAGGGGTATGAAGAGATTAAAAATACCACAACTTCTGCATGTATGCTAAACTTTAAGAATCAGTGGAAACATGCAATTAGGTCACGCAGAAAGAAAATTAGAAAGGCGAAAGCTCAATTAGAAGTTAATCTGGCCAGTTCTGTAAAGGATAATAAAAAGTGTTTTTATAAAAAAATTACTAGCAAAGGGAGGGGCAAGGAAAATGTCCATTCTTTTTGGACATTGAGGGGAATACAGTTACCAAAGATGAGGAAAAGGCTGAGGTACTTAACATCTTTTTTGCCTCAGTTTGCAGCATTAAGACAAGTCATCCTCAGGACAATTGGCCTCCTGAGCTAGTAAACAGGGACAGGGAGCAGAATAGACCCCCCTATAATCCAGGAGGAAGCAGGCAGTGACCTGCTGAGCCACTTAGATACTCACAAGTCTGTGGGACCGGATGGGATCCAACTTAGGGTGATGTGGAACCTGGTGGAAGAGTTCTCCAAGCTGCTTTCTATCATTTATCAATAGTCTTAGATGACCATGGAGGTCCCAGATGACTGGAAGCTGGCCAGTGTGGCACCCATCCATAAGAAGGGCTTGAAAAAGGATCTGGGAAACTACAGGCCTGTCAGCCTGACCTTGGTGCCCGAATCATCTCGGGTGCGAGCACACAGCACCTACAGGATGGCCAGTGGATCAGACCCAGACAGTGTGGATTTAGGAGGGGCAGGTCCTGCCTGAACCAACCTGATCTCCTTTTATGACCGGGTGACCCACCTGGGGGATGTGGGGAAGGCTGTGAATGTGTCTACCTAGACTTCAACAAAGCCTTTGATACCGTTTCCCTTAGTATACCCCTGGAAATGCTGGCAGCCCGTGGCTTGGACAGGTGTAGTCTGTGCTGGGTTAAGAACTGGATGAATTCTTATCAAAGGGACCTTAATTACCATCTAATATTAGCTTTTACTTTCAAAAAAAATATGGTTCTATGTGGGCTTCCTTCAAGTCTAGTCAGAATTAAGCATTGTTTGCTTAAGGTTTCAGTCTTCTAGGGAAATAAAGGACAACGAGGTCAAATATGACCAAGTCAAAGCTGATTCAGTCTTTTCAGCTCACAGAGAGACTATCATCGATTTGGGAGATATTGGCAGCTTCGAGCAACAAAGAAAAAGTTTGGACACTGCAGGTTTTTCTCTTGGTAAGAAATGCTATGGTTCTCCTAGTAAAATGACCATGTGTTTGAATTAATTAAAATGGCCATCACTTAAATAGAGATCTGAAAGAGTATAAACTTGAACTATTTTTTTTTTCTTGGATCACTAAATGCAGTCCTAGAGGCTTGATTTAGTATATATAAAAGATACAAGGAGTCTTATTGATTGTAACAATACAATGATTTTTGTGGATAAAGTTATTAAAGCAGAAATCCAGATCAATTTGTGTGAAAATAAGTCTGTTCCCCAACAACCAATTGTAAAGTTAATTGGACTTTTTATAAATTTATGTATTTGTCAGAATTCCTTACCAAAAGTATCAGAGAATTTGGGATGCAATACAATGTATTTACATTAAAAATCCCCATGCTGTGTCAATTTTATATAGAAGAAGCTCCCTTTATATTCAAAAGTACATGATGCTCTATTTATGAATAAAATATTTTAATTACTGGAAAAATTGAGTCCTAAGTTTTCACTATTTGTTTAACTTGAATAATTTGTTATTCAAGATGACCTGCAAAATCACAAATACTTTGTGTAAAACCTATGCAATTTATTTAACAGTTAAAAATAAAATTATTGTTCTGAATAGTACCCATAGAGGCTGAATCAGTTTTTATACCTGTGCCCAGTTCTTGATAGTCACATAATAGATGTTTACCTTATTATAATAATTGGAAAGATTTCATGCCATGAGAAAACCATTATCATTGCTTCTGTACATCTATGCAGTATGTAACTATATATATATATGTATGTATGCATATATATATATGTGTATATATATGTATAAAAAAGGCAGTGCTGGAGTCATAGTTTGCTATGATTTGGCTGTCATACACTCACCTAATAGGAATCAAATAGATAAATCTTTATGCTTCTTTCCTCTACCTTGAGTAGGACTTATCACAAGGAACATTGAACTGTTATAGGGTAAAATAATATATTGTTCCAAATATATTAATGAGACCATTGTTGAAGTACTTTCTAAGATCCCTACAGGAGAGTAAGCACAGTTCATTTTTAGTCTATCACTTCTTTTCAGCTCCGATAGAGTGAACAGTTCTTTCACAACTCCCTAGGATGCTGTAGCATCCCTATTAGAGCTTTAGCAATAAACTCCATTGAAAAAGGCACTGTTAGTGGATTTTAACTGAAATCCCTGTTTAGAATGTCCGAGGTAGAAGCTCCTATCCAGGAAATAAGGGAGTCCAGCTGCTGACTTGGCTTAGCGTGCAAAGCAAGTTAAGCTTTGCTTAGTGGGGGAAAGTGGCTATGCTGCTGTAGAGCTAAATTAAAGATTGCTGACTGATGTGTAAATTAGGAGTTTATTAAAAAGAAAATATAGCAGGCACTGTGTTGTGTTTGAAGATTTTTTTAAATGTAGCAGTAAGAGCTTTGATTCTTCTACAAAAATGGTGATTTAAAAAGGATCTTAAATAATTTTTCTGTCTCAAGCTCTTTTCAGTCAGGTACAATGTCTTAAATACAAGACAGTAATTAGAACACTGGAGCTTTACCAAACACTGAAGTTCACATTAGACAAACTTAAGCTAATGCCAGATGTTTCTAGTGAAGGTGTTGTTCCATGTTGAAATTCAGTTTTCCCCCATATGGCTAGCTTTTGATGTTTGGTACATGATTTGGGGTCTTTTAACACAGTGAATGACCGGGTACCTTTGTACATGGAGATTTGCTGTACTGCAGTTATGCTTCTTATTAGCACTTTGGAGTAAACTGGAAATGCTGCAAAGTGTGTAACAGCTGCAAGATGAAAGTTCTGAACTCTTGCTCAAGATGTAATAGTTTACCTGTTAGAAATGTATGGATCTACCCTTTCTATTAGGGAAGGTTATATCTACTGAATTGCTTTCTATTAGCTGATCCAGTAAAGCCATTGTTTGCCAGTTTCTCCCATAAGGGCCTCTGTGTATATTTTGGTCTCTTCCTTGAGCATCAAATTCATATCTTACTCTGAACAGACCATTATCTTACCTCTCCCTCACCGAAATTCACAAAACTCAGTTTTTACCTGGTATTCATTGCATCTGGATTGATATATTGAATACCTACTGTTTATTAATTTTAATACATACTAAATTAAAAACATAATTTCCCATGTCAAATCCACCTCAGCAAGTTGCTGACAACACAAAGCTGGGAGGAGTGGCTGATACCCCAGAGGGCTGTGCAGCCCTTCCAAAGGACCTCGACAGATTGGAGAGATGGGCAGAGAAGCATTGTCTGAAATTCAACAAGGGCAAATGCAGAATCCTGCACCTGGGGAAGAATAAACCCAGGCACCAGCACAGGCTGGGACTGACCTTCTGAAAAGCAGCTCTGTGGAGAAGGACCTGGGGGTTAAGGGTCTGGAGTATCTCTATTACGAAGAAAGGCTGAGGGCATCGGGCCTTTTCAACCTCAAGAAGAGACGACTGAGAGAAGATCTCATAAATGTGTAAATAAATATTTAAAGGAGAATCATGAACCAGGCTCTTCTTGTTGGTGCCAGCCACTAGGACACACGGCAGTGGGCAGAAACTGATGCACAAAAAATTCCACCTGAATATGAGGAAGAGTTTCTTTACTGTGCAGGTGACTATGCACTGGAACAGATTGCCCAGAGACTTTGTGGGCTTCCCTCACTGGGGATGTTCAAGAGCTGTCTGGATGCAATCCTGGGTACTGTACCCTAGGATGACCCTGCTCAAGTAGGGAGATTGGACTGTGATCCCTTCCAAGCTTTCCCATTCTGTGATTCCATTATTTAGTAAAATACCTGGAAGGGATTTAAATGATATAGACCTATAGTCAGATGTTCATTTTTACTCTCAGACATACATTTCTCTTCACTGTGTTTTATACTTGTACAAAGGTACCTGCCCTGTAACAAATCTGCAGCATTGATGGAGCACTCCCAGACCCAGGATCTCAGAAGTACTTATGATTTACGGTCTGGTCACAGCCACTGCTGTCACAGGACCTGAATGTTGTCCCTGTGCTGCTTTGCAGTTGTGCCCAGTCTGGCCTCCGGCTTCTGCCCTTTGCAAGGAAGCACCATTCTGTGAATGTTGGGTAGGGGCACAGCCCCAGGCTCTAGGGGATGGCAGGCTATGTCCTTTCTCTTGAAATATCTTGCCCAAGTCTGGGAATAACTGTATCCTGATAGAAAATATAACCAACAGTTGTCTTAGTGCTCAGGTATTTCTGATGAGGTTTTGTGATGCACCTTGTAGAGCCTGTTGTAATATTTTACTATTGAATCAGACATAAACCAGTAAGTATATACTTTTTACACGGGGAAGAGAACACAATACCTACACCTGCACCAAGAAAGAAGCAGTCTTAATTCAAGATACAATAGCTGTCACTCTTATTAACATAAATGCACAGAAAATGGAAACTGCGTAACAATAAATGTGCATGTTTATAGTTTTTGAAACTTCACTGATAAAGTAGGAAATGTCAATGTATAATGACTTCAGTGTATAATAATTTAATCCAAAACATAACTGAATGTTCACTGCCTTGGATATTTTCACCACATGCCTCTTATCTAACAGATAAACAAGTAATATCCTCAGTCAGTGAAGATGGCTATTTTTAGCTTTCATGTAAATGATGAATTCAAAGACCAAGTTATGAGCTACAGAAGGAGAAATTCAATTGCTGTAACTAGGCAGTTATATAAGTTGACCTGCCGGTGGAGAAACATTTGATCATATTGAGACAAATTAGAAAGTCTGTTCTGTAATTCAATATAAAGCATTCACAGTTATTTTTCAAGCAAGAGGACTGAAAGAAAATCTGAAGTAGATTTAAAAGAAATATTTTGAAGTAGTACTAACAATTTAAAAAAAGGAAATAGTTTGAAGAAAGGCATAAATGGTGGAAGAAAAAAAAAACATTTAGCACATCTATTTTAATAGGCATAGGTATGAAAATAAAATATTTGTATACTTTTTTCCCCCTCTATTTAGTCTTTATAACTGATTACCACAACTGAATTCTTATGGTACATCAACATTGGATGTAATTGGAAACAGTTTAGTAGTAGTGCCTTCAGTAGTGCCTCCTTTTGGTTATTATGGCTTCTGTTTTCTACTTAAATTATCAATATACATAATATACACATTAACCTAAAATATTAAATACTTAAATACTTCAAAAGTTCCTAATATAAAAACTTTCATGATTTAGCCAATATTTTCATAGAATTTCACCTAGTAATTCTTCATTGTGGAAGAAACTGTCCCTTATTTCATGGAATCAACAACTGTGCTGGAGTTGAAACATGTCCCTTAGAAAAATATTTCTGATTTCAATGTGTTGAATTATGAGGGAGTTTCACAGCACTTTGTTTATTATTTTTACAGTTAAAAACCACGGTCCAAATCAAACATTGATCCATCTTCCAACTTATTATTTACTTTGGTGAAGTTTCATCAAATCAAAGTTAGTTATTCCTTTGCTCAATTTAAGTCTTGTCTATGGTTATATGTTCTGTCCCTCTGTAGATGACTAAAATTAAAATCAAATCCCCTTTTAACCTTCTATTAAAGTTATTCTAGTCTTGAATCACTATTGTAGCTCTTCTCTGAACCCTCTACAGCAGTTTGGCATCCTTTAGGAGGGTGTAAATTAAGTGCTATTTCAGTAGGCATGTCATTGGAGTTAACTTCTATATTCAGATTCGTTATTCCAATGTTCAAAATGCAGTGTGAGTAGGATCACGTACCTGGTTGCATGCAGAGATTTGTAACCACCTTTAAATAAAACTATTTTCCAAACCAATATATTGCTATAAATATTATGTAGGATATGTTCTACATTCCTCGTCTGTATCTATAAGGCTCTGCAATTAAATGAATTAAACCTTAACCTTAAGTCAGTCAAATACTAGCAAGTCAAGACAGAATTGTATCTCAGTGTGTTCTTCATCACTGTTGCTTTTATGTCTTGAAGATTCTGGTTGAAAGCAACACATGTTCAAGTAATACTATTTCTACAGGAATAATCAAGACCTCAGCTAAATAAGAACACAATTATCAAATTGACTTGTAACTTCTAGATGTAACTTAAAAAGTGATTCCTTGTAATCTCAACATAGTTGGTATAGGAATATATTCATTATTTCAGAATAAAGAAAAATGTATTGTTTTGTTTGACTTCTGCAGCACATTTGTAAAATCAAAGTATTTCTTCGTAACCATAAATTTCTATATATGTCATATTAACATAGTCAAATAGCAAACATGTCTGCATAGTTTTAAACAATCAAACAGTACTAGAAGTATTCATGTGTCATGTTTCTAGGCAAAGTCCATGTCAGATACAAATTAATTTCAAAAGCTGTCTCAAATACAATTGGAAAACAATAGAAACCATTCTCTGCATCACATACATTTCAGAGACTCAACTATCGCTTTTTACTTTGAAAGAGTAAGTCCATTTTTTTACTCACATCTCAATTATAATCATTACTCAAATGCCATTCTTAAGATGCTGTTTAGAAGAGAAAACAAGGGATCAAAGAGCAACTAGAGGGTGATTAGATTACTGGTCTGTGCAAGCAGAAAGGACCTCTTTAATTATGTTGGTGTATGTGGCTCCATTTGTTTTCAAGAGTATGGGAAAGAACAGAGCTATAAAAAAAGGCTTAAAGAGGATAACCTCCACTACACAAGAGGAGGATAGTTAGGTTTCTCTAGAGTACAATTCATAGCAGTTGAGTCATACGCTTGTTCTGAATCTAGTCATCCTTTGTAGCTTCTCTTTCTCTCTATTGATTATAAAGAATACATGCATCTAACTGGTATAAGTATACAGAGAGTATAAACTTTGTGAATGCTACATATTTTTCACCACATTATGCAAACTTTAAGTGCCATCTAGTTAAATAATGCTCAAGGAATCCAAATCTTCCTTGATGATCTTCATTGCTCTGCTGTATCCTTAGCCGCCCCTATCATAACATATAGGAATTTATTCCTACCCTGTTGTCCTGAAAGAATATTCATTTGTTAAAATTATTTTTAACATCTGCATCTGGTTTATAGAGAATTATATTGTTGCTACTGTTTTATAATTATGAGTTATTTTGGAAAACCTATGTTGATCTCAGACCAATTAAGGGGTATGATAAGACGCATCAGTGCTTAAATTATTATAATTAAGTCAAAGGATGAACAATGGAGGAAAATAAAATATTAAGACTGATGATAACTGAGTCAGGCAAGGGATACTTCTCATGAAAAGAACAGCATGAACTTAAATCTGTCTAATTTAAATCTTAAAATGAAGCACCTTATTGGTAGTAACCCATCCTTGGGGTTTTGAGAATGTATGGTACATACAAGTATGCCGTTCAATAGAGATTATTGTTATATATAATACACACAAGTTAAAAAGAAACAAACACAACTCCTAAAAATACCCTTAAAACCCCCTCAAACCACACTGAAATTAAAAGCTGAGTTCACTAATTTTTCTGTTTTCATGCTTAAGGGGATTCTGGAGGCGTGGTGGTTTAGGTGCTTTTCTTCAGCCTATATTTAGGTGCCTGTAACTTTTAAGCAGGTTATATTAGTGGAAGTAGCTATAGCCAAGGATCTGGTCTATTTTACCTTCTTCTAAGGATGTTGTAATAGCTGTGATATATATATGACACCAGTTGATGGTGATATTCCTGCCAGATTAACACAATATCATACCACTTTTGGCACACTGGTCTGTAGAAATTACTCTGAGGGGTTAATTTGTAAAAAAGGATTTATTGTAAATGCTACCATACAAAGCTCAAACTTTTTAAAAATCTGTTTAAATGGATACACAATGAAGAAAAATAATAGATAATTTAAAAATTTGCTGATTTGACCAAATGGCATCTCCCTTGCCACACTTTTAATTGAAGAAGTGAAAGACCTCAAGGTTTTCTCTCTGCTTCATTTCCTTCTCATTTTTTAAAGCATAGGAAAAAAAATAGAAAGAGAACGTGTTTCATAGATCTCAGCATAGATATTATAGAATACATAAGAGATTCTCAAGGGCATGTTTTTTGCCAAATAGCATCCTTTGAAAAATCAACAGTATTTTATCTTTCCTGAACTTACAATGTTATTTTGACCCCAAACTTCCCTTTCTAACTCTTTCAAACAGAATTTTGTAGCCATAAGACAGAATAAGAGTCACACACTCTTAGTGGTGTAACAGAAAATATGGAATGGTAATGAGAAACACAAATGAATTAATTTTAAGAATGGGACAATTTCTATTCACAGAAGAAAGAACTCTTCCATTTTTCTGAGGCAAAGACAATTAAAGTCCACACCATTTATCTCTTCATTTGAATTTAATGACAGTGCATCTGGTTTAAACCTTTCTGGAGGACAAATGATGGATATAAATGGTATCTGGAGTATCGGAGTCCTGCTACACAGTAGTCAGAATATTTGAGGGTGGTTGAACATGAAAATGAGCAAATTTCTTGAAAGTGAAAAATAACCTTGAGAATACATGGAGTAGAACTGGTAAACAATCAGAATGTAGTGCATTTCTGTGTGTGCTGCAGAATAAACCCAATTGTAAACACATTCTTTTGAAACACAAAGTCAAATAATGAAGTAGCTTGTCCAAAATATTGATACAGTATGAAAAGCTTCCTTTTGACATTTGGGTGATTCTGGTTTCATCCATTCTACATTGGTATTTTCTTTGCCAAATCCAGATTATTTATAAAACTATTCAAGCATAACAAAAAGCAAAAAGCTTTGAATGTGTCACAAATGATTCAAGCATTCAAAATGAAGTATAAACTTTATAATCTCCCAAGGGTTTGTTTGTTTGTTTGTTTGTTTGTTTGTTTTAAATAAATTGAAAATTATGGTCATATTTTCAAATAATCCTTCTATTTGATACATTCCAACTCAACCCAAACAAATAAACTCCTATTCCTATTTTAGTAACATATTGTTGCAAGATGAATCCTCATATACTACCGGATGCAATATCAGAAGGTGTTACAAGTGGTAAGATAATACTTCCTTTTCTTATTTTCTACATAAAGAATATATAGCGAAAGCTTTATTAGTTAAAAATTAATAATAAAAAGTATGTTTCCTTTGCAGAGAAGTGTTCATCATGAGCCTAACCCAAGATCCTTGAGAAGACTGTCAGCATGGATAGATAAGGCTTTAGGAGAATTCATTACATTTATTGAGTATAACCTTACACTCACCATCACATGAACAGTGAGAAGTACAAATATATGCTCACTTCGCTCCAGTGAGAGGGAGAGGACTAGAAGGGTAAAAGTCAGTCTTTCACATTGAGATAGTTTGATAGGTAAGGCAAAAGCTGCATGCTCAAACAGAGCAAAACAAGGAATTAATTCACCACTTCCCATGGGCAGGCAGGTGTTCCACCGTCTCCAGGAAAGTAGGGTTCCATCACACATAGCAGTGACTTGGGAAGCGGAAAGACAAACATCATCACTCCAAATGTGCTTTGCTCCCAACTACTTTCCTGTGTTTATATGCTGAGCATGACACCATATGGCGTGGAATATCCCTGTGGTCAGCTGGGCCCAGCTGTCCCAGCTGTGTTCCCTCCTAACTTCTTGTGTCCCCCAGACAGAGGGGTGGTGGGAGGACCAGGAAAGGCCTTCACGCTGTGCAAACACTGCTCAACAAAAACTAAAACATCCCTGTGTTATCATCACCCTTTTGGGTCAAAAATCCAAAATGTAGCACCATACGGGCTGATATAAAGCAAATAACTCAGCCAAAACAAGCACATAAGGAAACATAGCACTTTCTGCATGAAACAGGTAACACTGGAACAAATGCACTCCCAGCAGAATTGATTAGGGTACATTTGTGTATTGTGACTAAAAATTTTAATGGTTTAGTGAGAGATCATGAAGTGATATAGTCTTTTAATTGGCAGTTTTGCCAGTAGGAAAGAGTCTTAGCAAATAACGAAATGAAAAATAGACCTGTCCTGTTTAAAAATATAAATTTCCAGTAGTATTTTTTTCTCTAATAATAAATTATTTATAATTCTATAGCAGAACATATTTTTTTCTAGGAAATATATTAGATATTTTCAGAAGCTATAGGAAGTTAGTTTTCCATTCCTGGTATATTTTTTTTAGTGTAAATATCTAACAACTAGCTGCCACCTCAGGGTTAATAAATCTGAGAGCATGTTTGTAAGTATATTTTCATTAAATATTTAATATATTGGCTTCTAACAAATTTATAGAGTAAGTTACTTACATTCCAAACTACTTAATGAGGAAATAGATCTCTGTATTTCAGCAGATAAGTTTTAAAGACATAATACTCATTTCCAACAGAAGTTAAATGGGATAAACATGAGAATTTCAGTCCTTGTCACTTAGAACCAGAACTTTACAATATCTGTAAAAAAACACCTAAATTCAAACAAAGAATGGATATTTTAAGAAGAAAATAAAATATAGAAAGGAAATTAGGGTAAACTGCTTTGTAAATACATAATGAAAGACACATTTTGAAGCTATGAAGTGGTGGAGCTTCCACCCTATTTTTCACTATTATGTAGAGTAATTTTGGTTATTTACTGTTGAAGTTTTCACTTCAGAATTCAGTCAGAACATCCATTTCTTGAGTTTATTCATTATTTTTAGGAACGTGGCTCTAAGATGAGGAATTAGAGTTCCTAAACCCTCACCAGCTGCTCATGCAAAACCAATATCTTTTTAAAAGTGGTCATTGTTTTATGTTAGTGAGCAAGGTATTAAAAAACAAATGACCAGTCTCTTCCCAGAACTTCTATAAATCAAGATCATAAATCAAGATAACCACTTTACAGTCCTAGTTACAAAAAATACTTAATTATTCACATAGGTAGCATTAAACACATTTTTAAAATTATATTAATTCTTAAATTCATATGGTTTCAGTAGGGGAAAAAAGGTGTTATAAACTATTCATGCAGTAGAAATTCTATTTAGAACAGGTTTTCTAAGTTGATTCCTTCTACTCCCTTTCCTGTGTTAGTGTAACTTCTATTACAATTTGTATAATCTTCATTAAATTAGTCTATATTATTAAAATTAGTATAATTACTAATAACATTATGAATAATAGTAATTATAGTATTATTATCTAAAATTAAAATGCCTCCATGTCATGGTATTCTTATGTTTTTCGAGAGACCTTCATTTTTTCAGTCTTAAACTGATTCTGAAATCTAAAAGGCCTGCTGCTGTTGGATTTGCATATAGAACATTGTTACATCCAGCTCTGTTACAGAATTTTCTTGCATAGCTGGAGATATGACAGATGCTAATTTTAATATGACATGAAGAGCTATAACATTCCTTCTTTAGTAATTTATTACATGCATCTGTAAGAGTTACGACAAGCTTTGCCAAATTGTGTTTCCATTTTCATCGTAATGAACAATTCTCTTCTAAGAGGTAGCAGAAGATGTTAATGAGCTTTTTGCTTGTGTTTTCTGAGACAAAATATATTGGCAGAAATCAGCAGCTCATTTTCTTAAACATGAGGATGAAGCATGCATTTTCCTTTGAGCCTAAGATTATGCCATGCATCAAGAGAAAAATTAAGATTATTGCACTTCCATGAGTAGTAGAGCCAGTGATTTACTACCTAATATTCTCCTTTGGAATACAACTTCTACCTAAAGTAATTAATAGTTTAAAATTATTTTTCAGTACAGGTATGCACTGCACATACACTCAAAACCACACATATTCTCATAGGGTGTGTCTGAAATATAAACCCCATACAATATATAAAAATAAAGTATTTTTTATTATTATAAAGGTATTATGTAATATCCATTGCATAGGTAGGAATTATATATATAACAAAATTATTGGTTTTTTATACTATCACTATTCAATTTTCAAAATTATTCTCCAGCATAAAGTGACTTAAAATTTAAGTGACTGACCTAAATAAGTTGGCTCCTGACACTATTATCTCTATATGGTAAAACAAAGAAGAGAGTTATAAATAATATAGATTTTATTTTCCTCAAAGTAAGTCTTTAATTAGGACATTAAAGCAGAATAATCCATATTTGGCAATAGGAAAAACCCCAATTACCCAAATCTCTATTAACACTTCTAAAAGGGTTCATAGAGCAGAATTTAATTGTCTTTTGAATCTTAAAATTAGCTGAAAATCCCCACTGAGTGCAGCATTGTACAGAAAAGAATCCATCCTGACCTTGCATCAGTAGGAAGTTGAATATCCTCGTGCCAAAGTTTCCACAGTGTAACTAGAATGTGACTGATCTGAGTCAGTTGCTGACTGATTTATCTCACTGAAGCAAGGTTGGTCTAGACAGCACCTGCTTGACTGTAATGCTGTCACTTAAAGTGGCATGAAAGTGTCAGCCCTTCTTATGCTAAACTTATTCTGGAATATTTTACTTGATAAACTCCTAGGAGTTTATATGGAAAGACCTTGTCATCTACTTTAGATAGTCATGGCCACTCTTGCATAGTCATTCACTGCAAAATAAAAAAATAAACCAAACTGATTGCATGTGATTAATTTCAGCCTTAATTAAGCTTTTAACCTTAAAGACTTAACCCTGTCAGGCGTTCAAATTTATTCACTCTTCATAATTCATCAACTCTTGATGGACTAGCTTTTCAGACTAATGAAGAGACATTGATATACACTAAACAAAAAGAAAAAATATAACGTGGGATAGAAAATATATTGGTAACATTTTTGCAATAGAGATTAACCCATCATGGGGAAAAAAATAACTTCTCACAGACATGCAGATGAGTCAATTAAAGGAATTTTTATATCAGTCAATCTAATGGATATTCAATAAATAAATACTTTTGCTTTTTGATGAATTGCAAATACATCAGCCCCAAGGAATCCTAATTATTTAAGGAGAGGGTAGTTGCACAAAATATTAAACAAAAAGTGTCACAGAATTAAATTTATAAACAGTTATGTTTCTGTGAAAAAGTTGTATTATATATGAGGGGGAAATACTGGTGACATTTTCTCACAAAAGGCTCTGTAAAAAAACCCAGACCATTCAGCATTTTCCTTAATTTTCTTAATTCCAAAATGGAGTCCAGAGAGAAGTTACAGAGCCGAAATGAGCTTACGCCCATTGGGACCAGTATGCTTTCACCAAATGCAATTATTCTTCAGTGTTCATTTACCTAAGTGATTGAACTTGCCTGCAGCAAGGAAGGAAGGAACACAAGGCTAGACCTCAAGCAATCATACAGACTAATTTTAAAATTCAGTTAGAATTATTACTCTTCAATAAGTAGAAAAGCTGAGTCTAAATGAAATCTTCAAAAGAAGGGAAGAAAAGCTCCACTGAAATATATGGAAATATCCTAAATTTCATTTTTGATCATGAATTCACAAGTGTTATGGAGAAATCAACAAAGTTAATTAAACCTTCTGGAAAAAAGAGGAAAATATTTTTTCTCTATTGTCTGAACTTATTTAAGTCACTGTGGATTAGGTGCATTGAAGTCCAAATGACTATAACTACAATTAAATAAAATTATTATGAATAAATCAATAAATATACTTTGTGCTTCCTTTTAAATATTCACTCCCTATTTTTTCAATTTTTACACAGAGAAAAGTTTAATTTATACATTCCTAATCTATTTGGTTTTTTTCCTATACAGCATCACTCTTTTGCTTACTAGCACTGATATTTTGTCTCCCAGAAGAGTGTTTTATGTGCAAAATTCATGCTTGTACTCATATTAATATATGATGACTGACTCAGGCTTTGTGTATTTCTTTACCTCTAATATGAAGGTTTCTTGGGTGTAGGTCTGAAAAATATTTAATTTATTTTGTTTAAAAGCCTGCAAGACTTTTCTTACTTTCTATCTAGTACATTCCTACTCTAATATACATTATTCTTAACCCTACCCACCTGTTCCAAAGCACCTTAAAAGCTTTAAGAATAAACCAGAAAATGTGGAGCATTGGATTATTTTTTTCCTAGAATAAATATTTTTATTTCAAAATATAATTTTTTTCCAGTGTGAATCACAAATGAGAATATTACCGTCTCTCACAAAGCCAAATTTTTCTACAGAGGCTACAAAAAATCATCTAAATTATATCTGCTGATATGGAATAGTTTCAAATTTACGTTCAAATATTATCTCAAAAATCGGAATAAATAAGATTGTTACCGAAACAAATTACTAGAGCATTTTCCAATGGAAAACATAGCTGAACACAAAACATTCAAAATAAATGCTTAGCTCTGTGATATATATATATATATTTTATCAACTATTATTTGCTAAATTCTTTTGTAACTAATTTTTAGACAGCTTAATATTCACCATTTAGATGGTTTGAGCTGCCTCTGTAGATGCTTCTTTAATAGCAAGGAGCAAACTGCAATTGCAGTATTCTGCCTCTTCTTTCCCCTTATAGTAGGTATCAGTGGTTAGAAATGGAGTAATAGAAATTAGAATAAACATCATTTGTCCCTAAATTCTCTCTTTTCTTTCCCCCTCATTTTTATTCCCTACAGATATCAGAGCTTACATTCACTAATTTTCTTTTCTGTTCTTAACTTTCCCCAATTTATTATGTTTCCTACCTTCTCTGATTTTTTTAGGAAACATTGAAAAAATCATACCTATGTTTCTGGGTTGTTCATTACATCATTTTGCAAGTTAAATAGAGTACTTGTGAGCAAAGGTGAAATTAGGTGTTCCTTCCCGTATTTTTTGTTGTTGTTGTTGTTGTTTTTATATTGTTTGCTTCTGTGCTCTAGCAAAAGCATTTGAACAAAGTGCTGCAATACTGGGGTAAAGCCTTCTCACAAGACAACCTTGTTTCTCAATATAAGTCTCCCCTGGCATCCTCGGGCTTTCCTGTTTCATGTATTTATGTGCTGGTTTTCTGCTCATTCAGTATAACCTCAGGCGTACCGTGAAAATGAGCTTCCAGCTGAAGCTGTGCTGCTTAGGCAAATTTAAGAAGCCTCAAACTGTGAATATTCTGGCCCTCTGCTGTCTGTCATAATTTGCATCCTCAAATCTCCTCCTCAGCTAACAATTTTCCTGAGTAATACTTATTCATACTGTAGTTATTTTTCTCCTCTTTTCTATAACAGAATAAAAGTGCCTTTGTTTGCATGTACAGAAGCAACACTCTCCTCTGTCAAAGCACTTAACAAATGACCACTCTGTCATCTGCTCTGCTCAGTTTCTAATTATTGATATACAAATCATAACACATCCATTTTGTAGCTGTCCACCTGAGCTTTTCTAATTTCCTTTTTTCTCATTTCTCCTGGAATGAAACAATTGAATTGTCAGGAGCCTCTGTGCGTGAAAGCAAAAGTATGAGGACTTCTTTGTTCCTACTTTATTTTGCGAAGCTGTGCAGAAAACATATTTGAGAGCACTTGCCTAGGAAAGGGGAACACTAATTTTAAGTCACCCTGATTAAAAGGGATAGATTTCAGATGAAAACATTTGCAGTGGTATGGGAAAAGAGAGAATACAAACATGCACCTTAACCTAGTTTCCTCCCCTCCTCACCTCCACTTTCTTTCAAAGGAAAAAAGATTCATCAGCACATTACTATGATTGTCAAAATGTCCTAATCACAAAACTATGAAGAGTGTTTACCTTTCCCTCACCTGAAAAAGAAAACCAGCAATGTTTTAGGACCTGAAGGCTTGAACTAAGCTGATCTCAGACCAGCTCCCCCCTGGGTCTTCTCCTGGCACTTCAGCCCCTCACCCTACAGCCCATGACCCCACATTAGTCCCTTTCCCGGTGATGCCACAGCAGGGAGAGTCTCCACCCCTGACCCTGAGATGATGCTTGGATCTTCTGGACTGTCTGCGGACTCTGATGCTGCCTGATGCTCACAGGTGTAGGGTGTGCCTGGCCAACACTGAAGCCACCTGCAACTCCTGCTCCAGCCATTAGATTTTAATTCACAACTCTAGGTGAATCAGAGCCCTGGAAAAGAATTATGTTAAGTCAGTATATTTAGGATGAATATATTTCGGATAAATAATTCCAATATTTATCTTAGAACTTCTTAAACAGTTAAAGGTGAACTGCCTGCATCACCTAGTGGTTTTTTCGTACTTGTATCACTGTCATTCTCTGAAACAGCCCATAGAAAAATCAAGCACGTTTTCTTTAGTAATAACCTTCTCAGACTTTTATGGGTTTTATAGAATGTACTTTCTCTTTTTGTTGTCTTGGACAATGACTGAAATGCTTTCTAATGGTAGAAGAACTCCTACATCTCTGATTCCTCTTTGCAATGCTATGTGTGTGTGTTGTGTGTGCATCTATGCATAAAGGAAAGTTTATACATAAATTTTTGCGTGTGAGAAAGACTTCTAAGCTTTTTTAGTTGTGAATAAATCCACAGGACTCAATCCTGGGGAGGAAAAATGTAAAACAGAGGAATGAAAGAAAGCAGCATGTGCAAAGTCCTTAATTTTTACACAATTCAAAGCAGGAAAAGGAGTTCATGACCTGGAGTTTGAATTCCTATCAGATAATTTCCATTACAAACATTGCATTTTTTGTTAAGTGTACAGGCATTTTGAAGGAGAGAAGAGCATGAACAACACAGTATGGCCAAAGTGGAAAAAAAGTCCTGGATAGAAAAGGTAAAAAATTGTCATTCACACAGCAACAGAGGAAGAAATACATTTATTTATTTATTTGCCTGATTTTAATTATATAATTATAATTAATTATTACATATGTATTATATATGTATTATATATTATATATGTATCTATATATGTAAATATACAATATATATTATATGTAATTATATAATATATAAATACAGTTTAATGTAATGTCTAATTCTCAGATCTCTACAGGTCTAAGGCCCCTTTAAAATTATCTCAAGGTTTTGCGTACAATGATGTTTAAACCTGAGTTGTCCAAACAAACAAAAGGATTATCCAGTGTTAAGTAAGACTCTGCCTTGGACAATGAGGACACTGGAACTTGTTCCTGCTTGGGCATTCACCATAATGGGATTCCTGGTCCGTGGCTTGTTTTATTTATGCTACAAAACTAAATGTGCCCAGGGCTGTTCCCTGGCATTGTTGCTTATCGTCAAGGAGTGTCTCATGTTTATATTATTCACTTCCTTCTTCTCCAAAACACAGAATGCACACCCAAAGCGCCCAGTAGAAATCAGTCCTGATCTGTGCTGCTGCCCCAATCATGCCCTGGAATTTTTTGGGGGAGTGATAGTTGTCTTTGCAGTAAATTATTTTGGTGATCATTCTTAAAATTTTCAGAAGTAATTGGCTATTAAGAAGAAAGGTCTAATTCCTGGAAACATTCCCCTTGCAGGTATAGAAATACCTATGAAACTTCCTCTTCACAAGAACTGTTGTATCTCTGTGGAGGATGGTTTATCTTTTTAAGAGGAGCTTTCACACAATGTTTCACTACTTGTAGCATGTAATATCAATTTCAGTTTAGACTAAAACATGTTATTGTTTGTAAAATAATAGACCATGGAGGAGATTTGAAAACAAATTGTACCTCCAGTGTGTGGAAATGGTTTGAGAATGAATAATGTACAGTCAGCTTCTGAAACCTTTGCGCATAATCAATAAGACCCAAATTTTTTACACACCAAGCAACGTAACTAATTTATTGGAGGTCTTTTAATACATAATACTACTCAAAGTGAATGCAAGATGAAGATTTGTATGATAATTTATAAAAACATAGGTTTAGTAGCTTCTACCTTTAAAATTTGATGAAAAAATTTCAGCATTTGCAGATGCTATAAATTAGGATTAATTGATGCACCAGATGGTTGTTTTCCCATTCAGGGGAACCTTGAAAGGCTGGAAAAATGGGCCAGGAGGAACATCCTGAACTTCAACAGAATCATATACCAAGTCCTGCACCTGGGAAGGAATAAAGCCAGGTACCACTACACACTGGCTGAAAAGCAGCTTTGCAGAGAAGGACCTGGGAAGCCTGGTGGACATCATGTTGACCATGAACCAGTAACAAAGGCCAACAGCATCCTGTGTCACATTAGGCAGGTTGAGAGAGATCATCCTTCCTCTCTACTATGCCCTGGTGAGCTGTATCTGTTTCCAATGCTGGACAAGACAGACAAGGACATAGTGAAGCAAGACCAGTGAATGGCCATGAAGATGATTGTAACAAGATAGGTGTTACCTTTCTGATTACACTTCTCTTCTGTTCCATTTAGTTAAAGATATAATTTGCTATCCAAAAAAAAAACCAACCCCAAAAACAACAACAAAAAAGAAACCACCAAAACTTTATATATCTCTGTGTGTGCATATAAATTAACATTGTGCCCTAGAAAATACAAAATAAATTCAGCATAATGTTTTTGACAGAGTATGTCTTTTAATATGATAATTATCATGAAGATACTTAAGAAAGATTGTAGCAATTTCCTTCTAACATGAACAAGTAACTTTGGAGGCAAATAAAATTATTCTTAAATCTATGCCTTTTGGTATGTCTCTCTACACATATTTGGGAATCATTAATTTCTTTAACCAACATTTTTCAGTAATAAGTTTTATGTATATTATCAATAAAAGAGCTACATTTCCTGTTGGAAGTGACTTATGTGAAAACTCAGTCCAGTTATACTGCTTTTTTTTCCACCTAGAAATCACTTAAGTAGCTGTGTTCTGAAAGGTTAAAAGTACATGCTGATTATTCTGTATCTTTCAGACCTTTTCTAATGATAGAGAGAATGTATATAGCCTGAACAATATATCTAAAAGTAAAGAACTACTTTTGTAGCTACACATTCATGGTTGTATATACTCTGCCCCTCTGTATAATGCCCCCAAGAATTATTTTAGGAAAGGCAGTGAACAATTCTTGTAGTAAAATAAAATAGATTTTACAGTCTTGTCTCTGCAATTCTCTGATTAAAGTTAAAAAAACTCATGCAAATAAGTAATAGTTCTCTGGCTCCATCAGTAGACTGTCCTCACCTCTGCAATGTACTACTAGGAAATAAATATATCTGTTCCATTTTGCTGAAGTCCTGTAACCCAATTTCCTCAGTTCATCTCTCCAAAGAAATTTGCTGGTCACATTTTTGTCCACAGCAAAAAATAGGATTAGACAGTAAATTTCTCAGGCTTTCATCAGCCAATTAAGTAGTAGCACTTACAAATTTCACAAGCCATCCATAACTACTGAAACTCCTTTTCACTGTTCCACTGTAAACCTAATAATAAGAGAATCGGAGGTTAAGTGTCCTTCTGTACACTTACATGAGAGTGGAAAGAACATCCATTACCCAGGAGGACAGTGCAATATAATATACTCCTGAACACAGTCCACAAAACAATAGTTTCATTGATTATTGTAAATGACGTCTTAAAAAACATGTGTTCAGTTCTACTGGTAATGTATTATCTGACTTCCTCAGATCTCTGGGTGAAGGGTGTATTGAACATTTCTCATCAGAGAGATTCAGCCTGTAGTGAAAAATGTCTATGACAGCTATTGAATACAAATAGAACTTCAGGGCCTATGCAAATAGGTGAAATTTATTGAACTTGACGTGTCTAATAGCAGGAACACTCAACAGTTTGTTGGCCTTACAGTTATTGAAATCCTTAAAACAGAAGCTTTCCCTTGACTGCTCTTATTTTATCTCTATAGTTTTAAATACAAATTGTGGAAACAGGGACAACCTGTAAGGATTGTTATTTAAGAGGCCGAATGAATCAAGTCAAGAGCATTGGGGGGAAAAATGGATGTCCTCTGCATTAGAGTTTGTTTACAAGAGAATTTATAAGGACATAAGAGGAATATTAACTTACAATGCACAAAGTGCTCTGTACACTTTCTGCAAATATACATTTGTGGTGCGTGTTAAGGCACAGAAAGCTTTCTGAAGAGAAAAGCGGGTGTCTAAAGATCTGTGTTCTTTATAATTTAATCTATATTCAAATATAGTGTTTTTTATGTCTCCCCAATAGCATCACCTTTGAAGAAAATATTTAAAAACATGAACCTGTGGAGATCAGAAGATGACTCAGAACTTTGCTCTTGCAAATGTAAACTCAGGCTTAGATTTACGCATTTTTTTTATCTTCAGCCCCTTTGACTAAAATCTCTAAGGCTAGATTTTCAGGCATTAACCATACCATAGCTCTTGCTTCAGACCTTTCTGTAGCATGATTTAATTCTACATAAAAATGTA